>OVAN01003955.1:0-27262 GCA_900406275.1 Anastatica hierochuntica
TAAGAATAGAAGATGAAGCTTGGAAGTGGCACGCGAGGATGGGACATTTAAGTTTTCGTACTCTACGAGCAATGTTCCAACAGAGAATGGTGAATGGACTTCCAGAAATCGAAGAAGAGGATCGACTCTGCGAGTCATGCTTGGTCGGCAAGCAGTCAAGGCAACGATTCCCACAACAATTGGTGTATAGAGCTATGAAGCCTCTAGAGCTCTTACACGCTGACTTATGCGGTCCCATAAGTCCATCAACATTGGCATTTAACAAGTACATGTTTGTTATTTTTGATGACTTTTCGAGATACATGTGGTCTATATTACTTAAAGAGAAGAGTGATGCATTCCAAAAATTCAGAGACTTTGAGTCATCGGTAGAGAAGGAGTTTGGAAACAACATTCTTGCTCTAAGAAATGATCGAGGAGGAGAGTTCACATCATTAGAGTTCCAAGAATTCTGCAGTTTGAACGGAATCAAAAGGAATCTCATTGCACCTTATACACCACAACAAAAAGGTGTTGTGGAAAGAAGGAATAGGACTCTAATGGAAATGACCAGAAGTATTCTCAAAGCAATGAAGGTTCTAAACTATCTATGGGGAGAGGCGGTACGACACTCTACGTATGTTATCAATCGTATACCAACTAGAGCACTGAAATCCAAGACCCCGTTTGAGTGTTTTCGAGGAAAAAAAACCGAGCATATAACATTTAAGAGTTTTTGGATGTTTGGCCTATGCTAAAATCGAATATCATCATCTAAAGAAGTTAGATGATCGTTCAAAACCTCTCGTTCATCTAGGCATTGAACCCGGCAGCAAAGCTTACAGATTATTTAATCCGGCTACACAAAAGGTGATTGCTAGTCGAGATGTAATTTTCGATGAAAAGACAAGTTGGTCTTGGAATCAAAAGGAACATGAAGACAACCGAGATCGAGGGATGTTATGCATGAGATGGGGCTTTGTAGTTGATGCTGGAGAAGGACCAACCGTGATTAATGAGGGTCACGAAACAGAACACAATGAACCAGAGGAGACAGAACAAGGTAACAATGATCAGCCGAATGCATAAAATATCGAAGACATAAAAGCTGATCAAAATGCCGAGAAGATCCCACCTCCAAGAAGATCATCGAGGCAAGTTACTCAACCAAGATATCTCCAAGACTATGTTCTACAAGCAATGGAAGAATGTGAGAGACTTCTTCTCTCTATTAATGATGAGCGAAGAAACTTCAATGAAGCAAAAGGATCGAAGAAGTGGACATTGGCTTGCCGAGATGAGATAAACTCAATTAATACAAACAGAACATGGAACCTTGTTGATAGACCGATAGGAGCTAAAGTCATTGGTTTGAAGTGGATATTCAAACTAAAAAAGAATGTAGATGGTACGATCAAAAAGCACAAAGCACGACTTGTAGCGAAAGGATATGTGCAAGAATATGGCATTGACGTTGAAGAAGTCTTTGCACCCGTAGCAAGACTTGAGACCATAAGACTCTTAATTGGTTTATCTGCAGCACATGGTTGGGTAATTCACCACTTAGACGTGAAGACAACTTTCCTGTATGGAGAACTAAAAGAAGACGTCTATGTAGAACAACCTGAAGGTTTCGAAATTAAGGGACAAGAACAAAAGGTGTACAAGCTTTCTAAGGCTCTATACGGACTTAAACAAGCTCCTAGAGCGTGGAACACAAAGCCGGATCAAACCTTAAAGGACATGAAGTTTGAAAAGTGTTCCAAAGAGAGTGCAGTCTATCGTAAGACTAAAGGTGAATCTTGTCTCATAATTGCTATTTATGTAAACGATTTGTTTGTTACAGGTAACAATATCGATCTCATAAAGGATTTCAAGAAAGGAATGGCCTCAAGGTTTGAGATGTCAGACCTCGGAAAACTCACATACTACCTCAGCATAGAAGTATATCAAGGAGACGATGGAATAGAAATTAAACAAGAATCCTATGCTAAAAGAATCCTAAAGGAGGCGGGTCTTGAAGACTGTAATCCAACTAAAATTCCAATGGAATTTGGTTTGAAAGTCTCGAAAGTAGAACATGAAGAGGAGATAGACGCAACAACGTACAGAAGAAACGTTGGGTGCCTAAGGTATCTTCTACACTCAAGACCCGACCTAGCTTTTTCAGTTGGTATTGCAGGCAGGTATATGATGTGCCCGAGAAAGTCACACGGCGACATAATGAAGCAGATATTAAGGTATCTGAAAGGAACCGTGTCACTTGGTCTTAAGTACAAGCGAGGTGGATCAAAAGACATTGAAGGTTTCAGTGACAGCAGTCACAATATTGATTCGGATGACGGTAGAAGTATTTCGGGACACATATTTTACTATGGAGAATCACCTATTACTTGGTGTTCACAAAAGCAAAACATTGTGTCTCTTTCGTCATGCGAAGCAGAGTTCATGGTTGCGACGGAAGCAGCAAAGCAAGCAATATGGTTACAAGAACTTCTAAGTGAAATCATTGGGTGTAAGAGCAAGAAGGTTCTCATCAAAATTGACAATAAATCGGCAATCTCACTTGCAAAGAACCCGGTGTTTCACGGTAAAAGCAAACACATCCACAAGAGGTATCATTTCATACGAGAATGTATTGAAGATGATCTAATAGAAGTGGAATTTGTACCGGGAACAGAGCAAAAGGCAGACATATTAACAAAGGCGTTAGCAATGATTAAGTTCACAGAAATGAGAAGCTTGATAGGTATGGAAGACATGTCGAGAAATGCATTGGATCTTAAGAGGGAGATTGTTGTTGCGTAAGCTTCAATATTTTAGTACTTAAGATATCCTAAATCAAGTTGGATTAGGACTAAGATAAGTACAAGAATATATTCTTAGATAGATTAGGAGTTAGCTAATTTACTAAGGAAAAAGGAAAACTCTAAAGCTATATATACTTGCCAAAGTTGTGGTAGAGATATAAGTTTTGAGAGCAATAGATTTCTTAGATTTATAGAGAAGATTTTCCTAAGAAGATTAATAAAGAAAAGTGTTCTTTAAACTTTGTTCTTATAACGCAAGAGAGAAAGAGAGTTTACAATCATTGTTATTCTCGTAGACGAATACAGTGACATTGCAAAGAGTTGTGTTGATCGTAAGGTTACAGTCTTAAGGAAGAAGAAGACTTGTAACTTGCGAGCTAAGCAACCATATTCGATCTTCTGTTTTAGACACAGAAACAGAGCATCGTGATTAAGTGTACGATCAAGGAACTTTAGTCTTAGAGACCGCGTTGATCATGATCTTACATTCAATTTATAAAGCTTTGACGTCGGTTGATTTGATACAAAACAAGAAAAGGCCGTACGTCAAGTTCTCTTACCTCATCTCTATCTCTACGCTTCAAACAAAATATTAATCGCAACATCTAAACGGTTATATACCAATCCCAAACATTTCCAATTTTTGGATCAAAATATATAGACATATATTACGTTTACACGATATATGGCAAAACTAAAATAAAATAATTTTGAGAGAGGCTTGTGGCCTAGTGGCCAAAGCGCTCATCTCATCCTTCCGGGGTCGAGTGTTCGAGTCCCGGGACGCGCGATGTGCGTGTTTGGCCCCGTATGAAGGGTTATGTGCTACCGGATCGGGTCGTTGTGATCCAGACCTCTCGTATGTGAAGGGTAAAATTCCCGATAGTAGGATAGGACCATCGGGCCAGCCCGTTGTGGTCTGGTTTACCGACAAAAAAAATAAAATAAAATAAAATAATTTACGGTTATAAAGTTGGACTTTCTATATTTCTCTCTCTCCGACCACGAGTGTAACTAGACGAACCCCCAAAGCCTGCAAAAACACACAGAATCTTTTCTTTGATTTCGTGAACCGGTCTACGATCTCACGTGCAAAACAGAACATACACCATCTCTGACTATATATCTTTTTTTTCGAACTCAGTTGTTTCCGATTTTCTTCGTCGTTATAAAAAAAAATAATTCAGCTTTCTAACATCACAAACTTCTCGTCTCTTCCATAGATGACACCACAACTTTTTGACCTTCTTGTGCTCTTCTCTTGTTCTTTTTCTTTCTTCTTCTGTTTTGCTAGATTTCTTTGAGAAAATTTATTTCTTAATTTTTCCCTTTGTAAAGGCATAGTTACAAGATTTGTTTTCCTAGCGTGTGTCCTTTACCTTTTGTCTTATCTCCCTCTCGAGACAAAAAGAGAAAGGCAAACACTTTCTTTCCTTTTCTTCTCTCTCTCTATCACTACCCTTTTGATATTTTTCTAGCTACCTAATTATGGCCTTGGAAGCTGTTGTTTACCCGCAAGATCCGTTCTCTTACATCTCTTTCAAAGATTTTCCATTTCACAACTTATACTTTCCAGAAGAAGAAGATCGAGATCCACAAGACACCATTACGCTAGGGCAAGAACAAGGGTTTTCGGGTAGTAATTACAACTGTAAAAGCGGAGACAAAAGTGATGATTATAAGGAGGATCTTCAATGGCCTCTTCCTTACGGATCCACCGTCGACACCAAGAACAAGCCTCCGCCGTTGGATGTGGTGGCGAGAGGAGGGAGGAGGAAAAGGAGGAGGACAAAGAGTAGCAAGAGCAATAAAGAGATCGAGAACCAGAGGATGACTCACATAGCCGTCGAGAGAAACCGCAGGAAACAAATGAATGAGTACCTCGGCGTCCTCCGTTCTCTCATGCCGCCTTCTTATGCTCAAAGGGTTAGTCTCCACTATACATCTGTATTCGTGTTTGTGTTGTGTGTGTGAGAAAGAGCGCGTGAAAGTTCTTTAGTTTCTTCACGCCATTAGAAAAGAAAAAGGCAAAGAGTAGGCTCTAGACTTCTACTTCATTAGGATATATATATAGGCTGTAAATATAGATGTGTATGTATATGTAAATGTTTAAATACTTAATTTTGCGAGAGATGATGGATGAATGAAATCCGTGATACATTTATGTTGACGAAAAATAAAAACAAAATATTAGATGTAGACTCTACACCAAAAAAATTCATTAGTGGAATTGTGGGAAAGCAAAAATAGTCTTTGAAACATCATTACACCAAAAAAGGACTAACACCAAATCATACATGTAATCATGTACGAGAAAATGGTGACATAATATTTAAATAAACAAAAAAGGTGTGAAATAGATAAATGTTTGATTGTTTTTGAAAAACCTTTTGCGATTTCTATGGGCTTAACCTATATGGTTGGTGGTTAAAGGGAGATCAAGCATCAATAGTAGGTGGAGCCATTAACTATTTAAAGGAGCTTGAGCGTCATTTACAATCACTCGAGCTTCCGGTAAAGACCGCCGTAGAAGACGCCGGAGCCAGATCAACGGGACCATTCTCGGAGTTTTTTGCATTTCCTCAATACTCAAGCCGGCCTTCTTCGTCGTCGTCGTCGGCTGAGGGGATGGCGGAGATAGAGGTGACGATGGTAGAGAGCAATGCAAACCTGAAGATAGTAGCGAAGAAGCGACCGAGACAACTTCTTAAACTGGTAGCATCGATTCAGAACCTAAGACTCACTCTTCTCCATCTCAACGTCACCACTCAAGACAACTCTGTCCTCTACACCATCAGCGTCAAGGTGCATTTTTGTCTCACGTATTCACCAGTTTTTTTTATTACACATAGATTTGTTAGTTTTTCTACTAAGCAACGAAATTAGAGTGATATATTTGTTAGTTTGCAAACTTGCAAATCGTAATTAAAGTGGAATTAACGGTTGGGTGACTAATCACACTATATACTGATTGTTAGTTTTGGTTTAAGTGAATTAATGATTTCTCTCCCATCACAAATGTTTTATCTTTCAGTTTGTCTCTGTGTATTACGTCTCGTGATTTGTTTGTCTGGGCCAAAAATGTTTTCGAATAACAATAATAAAAATCGGTTTTGGTTTTTTTTACTTGTTAGGGCTGGACTCAATTATTGGAGCTGGGTCAAAATCATCATTTCATTTTTTTCTTTTTAAACAAAAATTTGAGTACCACAATAATGATTCCTTGCAAGAATCAGAGAATGAAAAGATGACAAATGACTATACGTATATATATTACACTATTTAATATTATATTAAATCCAATTTTTTCAAAAATTAAGAAGTGCGAAATTAAAGCTAAAATCGACTTCGGATTATTACATTTCTAATGTTGCATATTATAAATTCTATATATTTTTTAGTTTCTATTTAGCGATTTTACAGTTTTTTTTTTTATTTTTTAAAAGTTATATAGTTTCCATTCTAAAATAAACTAATTTTCCCCTTTAGATTCTTTTATTCTTAAATAAGTAAATGACTATAATAATAGAAAATTTTATATTAATATTTAGTACCATATTGATACACGTCATAATCCAAACTAACAATGATCAAAATCTGATGAGTTGTAATTATTCGCTAAACGTCACAATTCAGTTTTATAAAATAAAATATGTACTTAAGTGTATACATGTATATACATTGATGTCTAGAGGTCACAGGACTCTGTATGCGGTAGAATGAAATAACACCATTCGTTTTCAGGACACATTCATGATCTTCTTCTTCGAAATATAAATGTTCTTAATTATATTTTACGGTTTTATTTACTATATCAACATTTTTTCATGTAATTTGGATAATCTTTTTTAACTAGGAATATTGCGTTGATTCAGGTTGAAGAAGGGAGCCAATTGAACACAGTGGAAGATATTGCAGCAGCTGTGAATCAAATTATGAGGAGGATTGAAGAAGAGTCTTCCTTTAGCTAATATAGTTGAATTTTAGTTGTGACACATTTAGAGGAATTCTAACTTTTCACGTGTGAACTTTTACCTCTTTCATATTAAAATAAATAAATTCCTTTTTTTTTTTGTTCAGGTTAGTTCTATTTAAGAAACTAAAGCTTTATACATAAGATTGTTTTCTGTTTACAATAAGATGTTTATGCAGGATCTCCAATTTTTTTTTGAATTTGATAGTTTGATTATTGTTGATTCTGGAGAGCTAAGTAAGAGTCTTGCTTTATTTTACTCTAGAGATTTCTCGGTCCAAGTCTTATATATAAACAACCGTGATTTAGATATTCAGTCTATTATTGATGAGAATCGTGTATTTTTAATTTTTGTGTATGAAGATTCGGTTGTTGAATGTCGAGAAAATGTTTTTGAATAATTAACCCGAACTTCTACTAATAGATATGGTGCATGGTTCACCTTTTGAGACTTTAACGAAATTACTAGAAACCATGGAAAAGGTGAAAAACGCAGATTAGAGGCATCATTCCTCCCATTTCGAGATATGATCGAATTTTGCCGCTTTATAGACATACCTTACAAAGGAAACCCAAATTCATGGACGGACCATCGTAGAAACGACATGATTAAATGCCAGCTGCATAGAGCCATGAATAAACAAATATTGGCATCAAGTCTTTCCCCCATACCTATGTGGAGTATTCAAAAAGGTGGAGATCATATCATAGGTCGTTCCTTGCTACAGTTTAAACTTTTCCCAATGCTTTGAGAAGAACTTTAAGTTTGATAAATGCTGGTTATGTAAACCAGGATTGGAGAAGCTATTGCTCGAGACTAGAGCCCTACCCATCAAACAAGATCCGGAGGCTCCTCAAAACTAATTCAAGGGTGCAGACGTGAGATATTGGCTTGGAAAAAAGCTTCAAATCCAATTCAAATAAGAAAATTGCAGAACCCAAGATAGCATCGATAATCTCCAACTAGATGAGAATGTTGACCTAGAAACCCTCTTGGAGTTAAAAAGAAGCTTGGCATAACCTCTTTGGAGTAGAGATTTACTGGAAGCAAAAAAGCAAGGCCAATTGGCTAAGAGAGGGGATAGGAATACAAAGTTTTTTCATACTACGACAAGACTAAGAAGAGTCTGTAACCAAATCCTAGGCCTACTTAATCAGAATGAAGATTGGATTGACAATGGTGCGGGAATTGATAGACTAGCCGAAGACTATTTCAATTCGCTCTTCTCCTCCACGAATCTCAATGACTTTGAGAGAATCCTTGAGGACATACCCATTTTAGTTACAAAATCGGTGAATGCTAGTGTCACTCGGAAATTTTTTGTACAAAAATCGGGAATTGATACGTGTGTCTTTGTTATATTAAAAATCGATTACTGTACAAAAAAAAACAATCAAACTTTTCGGCCCATTCCAGGATTAAAATCCAACTGAATCTCACAGAAGTTTCTATGTGCGAAATCAAAAGAGGGACAATGTTGTCACAACTACTAGCAAAAACAGAACTCATTATTTGGGATGAAGCACCTGGGGCGCATAAACACACCTTCGAGGCTCTTGACCGAACTCTCAGAGACATACATTCAGAAACAGAATTATCAGCAAACGATTCGGCGTAAAAACTGTACTACTCGGAGGCAACTTTCGAAAAATTTTACCGGTCATACCACAAGGAACACGAGCAGATACAATGTTGGCATCTATTAACCATATATATGTAGCTCTTTAGTCATGGACTACTATATGTAGCTATTTCAAGAGTCACTACCACATAAGGACTACGCATCTTACAAGCAGAAGAAGAACCCGAAGAGACCGTGCAGAATATCGTCTACAAAGAAATTTATAACGGACTACCAACGAGATCAGGTAAGTTGTTCTACATAATTCAATATAAACTACATTAATGAAAACAAATAACGTGACATAGAAAGCAGGATGCATAGCAGAAGAGGATTAACATTTACTTCATAACGTGAGGTAAACAAAAATTACATGCTCAAAATACAAGAAACAAACAACTTCTATATATGAAACTAAACAACATTCACTACCATTTACATATTATGAAGGAGATTATGAAGGGGAGAACATCGAACTTGGAACACATAATCCTTGCAACATACTTTAAGAGAAAAAGATATGCGCCGAACAAGGATCCCCCGTTACTAGAAATTGTTTCATTGTGCAATTTAGCAATCACGTGATTTAGTATTTTTCACCATTTCCTTAAAATGTTTTAGGTTTCTCCCAACTAATTTAAACTACTTCAATATTTTACTCTTCTCCATTAGATTTATGCACAACTTTATGAAATTTTAAACTTAACAAAGTGCTACTACATTCATATGCAAAAAACAAACAACAACAATTATACATTCTAAAATAAAACAAGAAATAAACACGAAAATAACAAACAACAACCAAATACCTTAATAACCACATACTTTAAGAGAAGAAGATATGTAGCTCAATAAGTTATTTTTCACCATTACCTTATGTTTTTTTTCTGGTTTTTTCCCAACAAATTAAAACAACAATAATATTTTAGTCTTCTCCCTTACATTTATGCACAACTTTACGAAATTACGAACTTAACAAAGTGCTACTAATTTGATATTCAAACAAAACCCTTAAAATGAGACATTCTAAAATAAAACGAGAAATAAACACGAAAATCTAAAATAACAACCACATACTGACCTAAATATTCAAAATAGACCAAAATAGACAGCACAACTCCACGCATAGCACGGACATAGTCCTAGTTAATATTAAAAGTGGACTTAGTTTTCAAAGATAATTATAAGCATATCTCAATGAGTCATTTTAGTAATATTCCCGAAGATATATTATACGCACAATATACACATACACTTTCAGCATATCCAATTCTTGAAACTTCTAAAAATAACGCTTCCTCTTTCGTACCCGTATGTTTCTGATTTCGTGCAACATAAGGTAAGTCACACGATGTCACTCGAATCGCGTAAGGTTATTAAAATAAATATTTTGTAGTTTCGATTTGATAATAAGTACTTGTATAGTTTATAGGGGTATTTGCATAAATGACTCAAATATTAGAGTCAACTACAAAACTAACATTTCTCTCCTTTTTTTTAAAATACCAAATTCTACCCTTCCTCCTTCCTCATATTAACCAAAGTTGCCATTATGTAGACTTCACCTGAAGTCTGCTCGAGATTTAAGAATACTAAAATGCCCTCAACAACTTCACACAATAAGAAAAATATCATCTTCTTCCATCTTCCTAACCACCATCAAAAACCAAAATTGAAGCTGTGAACGCTTCATTTAATGCAATTTTCCAGCTCTAAAACAACAACATTAGTATCAAAACTTCATATTTTCTCATATCCTCTCCATTTTAAACCACGAATCTCTAAAAAATTTGATTTTTCAAAACCTCAAATTTTGATCTCATCATTTCGTCGATTCTAGCACACATAACAACTCAAATCACTTTGGTTTCGGTTCTGGGAACTTAGGGAACCTAAGAGGCAACTAAAATCAAATCAAGGTAAACTCCCAAGCTTCATTTTCTTAGATTTCAGATATGTGTTCTGTAGACTTCTAGTGAAGTCTGCAACCATAGTAGACTTCTCTGGAAGTCTACTAGTCAACGAAGAGGTTAGATTTGTAGTTGAAAACTATTTGAAAACAAAAAAATAATTGCAAACTTCAAAAGAAGTCTACTCTGGAAAGGCAGGTTAATTTTGTAGTTGACCAAAATAATTAACTTTTTAGAGTAGACTTGAGGTGAAGTCTGCATAAAACTAAGGTTAGTTTTGTAGTTGACCAAAGTTTGACTTGCTAGAGCAGACTACAAAAGAAGTCTGCGCGGGTTAGTTTTGTATTTGACAAAAATCACAAATATTGACTTTTTGAAGCAGACTTCAAAAGAAGTCTGCGTATATTTCGAAAAGTTAGTAGACTTCTATAGAAGTCTGTGTAAGAGAAGTAGACTACAAAAGAAGTCTGAGATCCTGAGGAAGTCAACCTTCAGACTTCTCGAAAGTCCAAATGTAGCAGAATGAAGTCTACTACTCTTACGTAGACTTCTATAGAAGTTTATTCCAAAAGTCAATGTTTTGGTCAAGTACAAAACTAACTTGCGCAGACTTCTTCGAGAAGTCTGAAAAGTGAGTAGACTTCTTTTGTAGTCTACTCACTTTGCAGACTTCTTTTGTAGTCTACTGTGAGTAGACTTCAAAAGAAGTTTATTTGTAAACTTCAAAAGAAGTCTACTACGTGTTTTTGGAGTAGACTTCATAAGAAGTCTAATTGCCATTTTAAAATATGTGTGTAGCTTGTGTATAATAATTTTTTGGATATTGATCTCTAATACGTCTAAATGTTTATTTCTTGCAGAGAATGGTGAATTTTCCGGTTGTTTATGGTGCATGGGTGATGAATGAAAATTCATGGAGTTTTTTTGTGGATACTCGCAAAGGAGGGAAAATGTTCTTTCTGAGTGATGGTTGTACACATGGTGAACTTGCCGGAATGACACAAGATGATTACAAGTTGGACAAGCTGAACTCGATCGAACTATCATACTCTCTACCGGATAAGTCTGCTATTGAAGTATGTAATTGTGTAAGTTACAATCTTGTTACGATTATTCTTGTGTTTAATATTTCCTACCATTTTATCATAAGCATGTGTCTCTTAGGTAAAGAAATTTTGGTTATGAGTGGAGATGTCGAGAACCTTCTAAGGTAACACAGAGATGTCTGCTACAAAAGTCTTCTAAAGAATTTAAAGACTCATTTAAGACATTGTACTCTTAGTACTCCTTTTCAAATGAAGTTTATTTGTCATAAACTAAATTTTTGTGTTGTTTCTTGTAATGATGAAACTTGACGAAAAATAGAGATGCTATAAATGTTTTGAAATAGTAGTTTGCACTCAGACTTCACTGTGAAGTCTGCACTCAGACTTCAGACTGAATTTTGAACGATTACAATATGAATCTAGTATTGATTAACATTATTTGCATAATGAAATAGGGATAAAGATTTAGTAAAACAATCTAGGAGAATTAGTAATAAGGTTACAAAATAAATATACATAAGATTCCAATTACATAGCATAATTGCGTAATAAATTTTATGAAAACAAGAATTTTGCTGTAGAAATCTGTTGTAGAAGTCTGTTGTAGTAGTCTGCTGTAGAATTCTGCTGTAGAAGTCTACTATAGAAGTCTATAGCGCTTAGGGAATCCATAAGTTGTTTCAGATCAAACACGACAAATGGTACTCACAGAACTATTGCTCGTGCTAGATCCGCTTGTAGGTTGAGAGTAGTTGTATCTTCCCATTTTGTTTCACAAAACAAAGATCAAGACACATCAAACTCTAAAATAGCTTCCATTATGCATATTTGTGTAAACGAAAGATGAACAACAATTCACTTTGTAGGAAAAGTTCCGAAACTATAAAAGAATGAAAAAAAATCAAAGATGAAATATATGAGAAAGAGATTAATGCATGAACAATCAACAAATAAGGTAGAAAAGAGAAAAAGATAGATGAGAAATGATTGAAAGATGAAGGAAGAACTCACGGTGGTGGTGGCGGCGGTGGCGGCGGCGGTGGCGGCGGCGGTGGCGGTGACGACAGTGGTGGTGGCGGCGGTGGCGGCGACGACAGTGGTTGCGGCGGGGGGGGNGGGCGGGGGAGGAGGAGGAGCAAGGGAGGATGAGGATGGAGAAAAATTTTTTTTTTGTCAACCAAACATTAATTAAAATGTCATTCCATCAATGGTTTCCCATGCTGGAGGACTTGTGTCTACAATGCTAAAATCATTAAATATTTAACAAGATATTTTTTTGTTTTAGTAAGTGAAACTCTAAAAATTACTTATATATGTGTTCGATTAGGTTTTTTTTTAACATAAATAGACTTCTAGAGAAGTCTGAAACGAGCAAGAATCCTAATTTTGGACGTGCAATTAATTTCTTTTGCGGAAAAATAAATTTTACCAATATTTGGACGAAAAAATGGATATGCAGACTTCTCTTGAAGTCTACTTAACATACTTCTTAATGAAGTCTGCTAAATACATAAAAATAATTTATGGATATACATAAATATAATTTATGGATATACATAAATTAGTTGCTTTAGTTTGACTTAATTTTATGAAATTTTAATTTATGTACCTTGTAATTGATAATATTTAATTTATGGATATACATTTTTACAAAAAATATTTTTTTCAATTTTTTTAATTTAAAAACAAGGTTTAATTAAAGATGTAGACATCGGAAACCTAAGTAGACTTCAACTGAAGTCTGACATCGAGCGGGAAAATAAATTTTAAGCGGAAAATTCGGCGGGAAAGTAATTTTCCCCAAAATTTTGAGCGGGAAAATGAAATGTATAATTGCATACTTCAAAAAAAGTCTACTTAGTAGATTAAGTAGACTTCTTTGTGAAGTCTTCTAAAACAAAAATACAAAAATTTATGATTTTTGGTCGAATCCTTAATAAAATTACTTTGTAAATGTTTGTAATATTCGTAAATAAACTTGTTTGTAATAATTTAATATTTATAACAAATAAATTTTGAGTTCTAAAGTCAACCTTTAAAGTTTAGACCAAAACTCTCAACAACAAACCATGTACATTTGTTTCTCCAGATCCTAAACTAAACCCTAAACTCTAACCTAATTGATCTTAGTTGCTTTAAATTGACCTAATTTTATGAAATTTTAATTTATATATCTTGTAATTGATAAGATTTAATTTATGGATATATATATTTTTACTCAAATTGTTTTTTTCTATTTTTTTTTTTAATTTAAAAAAAATGTTTAATTACAGGTGCAAACTTCTTTAGAAGTCTACATCTGATGCATCTGTTGTTTCTAAGCTAATTGATATTAGTTGCTTTAATTTGACTTAATTTTATGAAATTTTAATTTATATACCTTGTAATCGATAAGATTTAATTTATGGATACACATTTTTACTCAATTTATTTTTTTCAAAATTTTTAATTTAAAAACAAGGTTTTATTACAAATTCAGATGTAGACTTCTTTACAAATGAAGTCTACTGACTTCGTTTCTAGAGGATATAAAGGTAATTGTTTGTTCTATTTTTTTGTTTGGTCACAAAAGCCTTGAATATAATTTTTCTACGCAAAAAGTTAATTTTGTCTACAAAATATGTTGTGGGTTACTTCTATTTTTAAATATTTGTTTTAGATAATATTTGAAAATTTCCCTAGTTTATATTTGATAATAGTAATAGTATTACATACACCATATCATATTAACGTGTTAAATTCTCAACAAAGTACAGAAATATTCTATTTTCATGAGGATCCTAGAGGGAAAAAGTGTATACATTTCTATTGGTGGACTTACACACTGCATTGTTATATGAACACTCTTGTTATATTCTCTCTTTAATTTTATGTTCCAAAAATTGTTTGGCTGAGAGACTTACGACAACGGAAAAATCGAAGTCTTGTTTTTGTTAAAGCATGATACAGAGGAGTTTTCAATTGTCTTCAAAGTGTTCGACGAAATGCCTGAGTCAGTTGTCCCTTCGCTTACTTCGTCGTTGGATTCACCAGAACCAATGGAATCAGAACTTCTCCATGGCTGGACATTGTGGCCACCGTTTTCTTCGGAGCAGCTGGCTTCGTCTCCGATGGGTCTGTTTTCTTGTCTGTTGAAATCCTGACTCTGATTCACGCATGATTTTCCCGCAAAATTTACCTTTTCCATATGGGTTTTTGAATGGGAGGGAGAATTGATTGAATCTTCCCCATTTAGATCGATACAGTTCCCCAAAACCCTATCTGAATTCTGATCTGTGTTGTCCGAATCCCGTAATCTCCCTGATTCAGCTCTGTTCTCGATCTGAGCACGATCCAGATCGTTCTCAGAACGTGATCCTGATCCTCCAGGAGCTACATTGACCGGACCAGAGCACCGTGGAGTAGCACTTATGGCAATACCAGCTCGGCACAGAGGACAATTGGTGTGAGACTTAAGCCAAGTGTCGATGCAAGAGATGTGAAAAGCGTGGTTGCATTTAGGCAATAATCTAAGACTCTCGTCTTCTTCAAACTCGCTTAAACAAACAGGACAATCTGTTCTCTCGATCAATCCATCTCCTCTCTTGTAATTGCAGATTGTAATCGAGTTTATGATCGATTGTTGCAGACCTGTTGTTCTGATTAACCAGATTGGATGTTCCACATGTTCCCTATCTTGGAACTCTTCCTCTACTGAGTCATTGTCATCTCTCTGGGACTGATATCTTTCGCGGTTTACGCTATCCGAAACGAATTTAGCTACGAGAAAGAACCCAGTGAGAAGGATGAATAAGGCTGCACCTGTAACGGCGATGATGGTTATGGCGTCGAAGGAAGATGAAGGTTTTTGAGGTTCTTCATTGACGGCCGAGACTGACGGAGATGGAGCTGTGATTGACTGTGGGGATGACCATGGAGGTTGTAGTGGGGATGTGGCGTAGTATCTTGGTTCTTGATAGCAATTGTAAGGGCAAATCTGGTCGCAGATTCCTATCGAGCAATCTAATGTTTTGTTTGGCTCTGATGATAACATAGGGAAGAGCTTTCGGTGCTTCTTCTTTGCCATCAAAGAAGAAAGAGTATTGTTGCTTGGGATACAAGAAATTCAGCAAGAGAAATATCATATATGAACAGAGGGAGTGAAATTTTCATTCAAGTTTTTGGCTTTGTTTAGGTTTTGAGAATGTAGAAGAAGATTGATTTTGATCTTTGCGTTTCTTTCACATCAAAGGGAAAAGATGAAAAATTCTTCTTCGGTACTGACTTGTTCTGTGATACTAACTGTTTAATTGGTGGAGAGTCATATTCATGAAAGCCATATTTTACCTTTGAGCTTTTGACTCTTTGCCTTTCCAAGATTTAAAGTATTAAGTTTATTCTTTTGTTGGCCATCTGTAGATTAGACGATATCAAAATAATATTAGCAATACTCTAAGTCTAAGACTCTGAGGAATGTGTATATCTTACTTTAACTAGATTTTCTAGACCTGAACGATTATTTTGTTTTGTTAAGATCATACATGATACTACACTATTGGTGACACAAATCGCATGCGGCGGCACATAACAACCACAAACTAGATTCTATAGGATGTGGTTTAAAACTGTGGTAACTCTTATTATTTTGTCGATGTATGAATGCTGACCTTCATTTCCAATATGACATTGTTGCAAGTGGATTTTAAACTAAACAAGGATTAATCCAAGAGCAGTTACGTCGGCCGAAAACACTCTCTTAAATAGGAGTTGCTAACCACAACAACTCGAAAGATTCAATTCTTGTTTTATTTCCTGAGAAAGAGATGAAATACAAGTGAAAAATGGTGGGTACAAAGTGGAGGTTGAACTCGAGACGGAATTGAGGTCGGAAGTGAAAAACGATCTTCAAGTTTCCCTTTGTCTTTTTTCTTGCGGATCCCCTCTTCATATGCTCCTTCCTTCTATTTATAGTCAGATTCCAGTGTTCCTTCTTTCCTTTTATGTTTGGCAACATCATCGTTTGTGGCTGGTAAGATCGAGGCTACTGAGGACATCGCATCTCATGGCTTTTATATTTGTTTATCAGACTAAATCGTACGTGGTACGGTTAGCCGCACGTGGTTCCACTCAAAGTATGGGATGAGGTCTGCCCATTCTAAGTCATGTGAGGAGTATTTCCTTCCCATTATGTGGTCTTGTAGTTCTCCTTTTTCCAGTGGAATATTGCTATTCAAAAAAAGAGTTAATTCCTAATGAATTTCTATTTTGATGGACAATTGCGATTAATTCTAAGGAAACCCTAAAAATGAATTAGGTCTTCTCTCCGCCTATTAATATATGCCTTTAGCCCATCATAAAGGCATCGTAACCAAATCTCTAAGCACAACACCTAAAGAACGTTTAATCTCTAAACTAAAGATCAGTGTCTTCTTTTTAGGAAACCATTCAAGAAGACTTCTCTACTAGAATGAATGGAGGTATTCCGCTAACCCTCCTTGTGATTTTATTATGTTATTGATCTTGATGTTTAACGGTGTTAGGGTTAATATAAATTATGCTTATATTTAGTATCAGAACAAGGTTATAAGCATCTGTTTAATCCATTAAAATAGTAGATCTATGATTTAATACAACAAATTAGAGATTTGCATATTTTAAGGTTCTTATAGATCTGAATCTATTTTCAAAACTTTCGAGCGTGCAAAAACCGTGCGTTTCCGAAATTTTCGCACAAGTGCTCTCGTGCAAAATTCAGGTATATGCGAATTATGATTTTCGATAAGGTTTTATACGGTGCAAATTTCGGGCGTCTGTGAATTATGTTTTTCTCATAGATGTCGTTACGTGGAAATTTCGGGCATCTGTGAATTCATATTTTCTCACATATGTTCTGTGCAAAAATCGGGCGGCTGTGAAATTAGGGTTTTGCACAAATTTTTGTTTCGTGCAAATTCTGGGAGTATGCGATTTAAGGTTTCCTCGCATATTAAGTTTCATGCAAATTTCGGATTTCTGCGAATTAAGTTGTATTCGATGATATAAGTATGTTTTTAGCTGATGTTTCTAACATATCATGATTCATGCATAATTAGTGCGAATTTTTATATATTTTTGTGCATAAATCCTGAAATATTGTTATGTGCATACAAGTGCGAAACAATATGTGTGAAAAACGTTAAGTGCAAAATTCGTGCATAATATTTTGAATGTACAAATTTTGGATCTAGATATCACCACAGTGACCTTATCCTAGTATGAATTACATATTTATTCTATTTATGTATTAATTAGTTGTCCACAGGTAGACTTTAAACATGAAATATAATCAACAAATTAAAAGTGTTTGTATATGTGTAGATTAAGGATATTAACAGATAACTTAGTTTAATTAATTGAGTACAACACTTCCTAGTACTCCTTGAATTTTATGAATATTAATGAAACTATGGTGACTACCCAAAATAGCACCATAATTTTTGTCATAGTATTCAATAATGACTTATGGTGTTGATAAGGTTTTGAAGCCTAATTAACCTTGTTGTATCTCTTAATTGTAGCATCATTTCTTGCTAATTTGTCGTCCATGGTCTCCTCTGTTCCTATCCTCACTAGAAACCAACTTATCATAGTGGAAAGAGAAAGTTGAGTTCACAATAAGAGTACTAGGCTTAGATTTGGCACTTCGTGATGATGAGCCAAATCCATTAGCTAAGACTAGTACTGAGGAAAATAAAGTTCTCCATAAAGCTTTGGAGAAATTGAACAAATTGAGCATTATGTTCTTGAGAATGAGAATCGCTAGCAACATCAAGACTTCCCTTCCAACGGCTGAAAAGGCTATGGATTATCTTAAAGCTATAGAAGAACAGTTTAAGACTGGAGACAAATCCCTTGTAGGGAAAAACTTATGGCATATCTTACAACCATGAAACATGATATGAACATTGCATTGAAATGACCAACCTTGCAACTAAGTTGAAGAGTTTAGGAATGAGTATGGATGATTAATTTCTTGTCCAATTTATCCTAAATTCTCTTCCTCCTCAGTATGGACCATTCCAAATTCATTACAATGTCATTGATGAAACGTGGAAATCTAATGAATTGGCTAACAAATTGGTACAAGAGGAGGCTAGGCTTAGCCGCAAAGGTATTAAAGTTGACCATTATGTCCAAGGAGCTGGATTTAAAGTTGGGAAAAGGCATCATGAAAACCATAAAAGAGCACCACCCTAAATCAATGAATTAAACCAAGATGATGAGAAAAGAAAAGCACAAAGAGATGACAAATGACATTTTGCAAAAAGTCTGGATACTTTCAGAAAGATTGCCCCTAAAAGAAAAGAATGGTTCAAAAAGAAATGTAACCTATGGGTTTGGTAAGTTTTTTTGAAACTAATATTACCTATGTTTCTCCTAAGACTTGGTGGATTGATAGTGGTGCTAATGTACATGTGACCAATTCTATGCAGGGATTCCTTACGATCCAAACCATAAAGGCAAGTGAAAACTACTTATTAATGGAAAATCGAGACAAAGCGCTTGTCAATGCTATTGGCACTTATCGTCTCATTTTGGATAGTGAATTTTGTTTGGATTGATTTAAGACTCTTTATGTTTCTACTATTTCTTGTAATTTAGTTTCGCTAAGCAAACTTGACTTAGCTGGTTATAAATCAACTCAAGGAGATGATTGTTTTAATTTCTTTCAGAATTCTAATATTTTTGGTTCTGTAGTATTAATTGATGGCCTTTATATGTTCAAATTGGCTGATCAATCTTATGAAACAATCTCACCCTGCAAACAAAGAGTGGTCGTAACCGTAAAACATGTGCTGATGAACCATACTTTTCGTGGCATAAAAGATTGGGACATATAGTGAAAGAATCAAAAGGTTGGAAAAAGATGGAGTCCTCTTGAATCTTGACTTTACCAACATTAAAGGGTGTGTAGATTACATTAAGGGTAACCAAACTAAACACATTAAGAAAGGAGCCACAAGAAGTACGCAGCTTCTTGAAATCATACATACAGATATTTGTGGAACTTTTGACGTTCTATCTTTTGTAGGTGAAAAGTATTTCATCACATTTATTGATGATTATTCACGTTATTGTTATCTCTATCTATTGCATGAAAAGTCTCAATTCGTGGATGTTGTCAAAGTATTCATTATCGAAGTAGAGAGACAATTAGATAGAAGGTTAAAATCATTAGATCATATAGAGGTGGTGAGATTTATGGCACATATGATGAAACGGGACAACATCCTGAACCATTTGCCAAACTTCTCCAAAAATAAGGAATCGTTGCTCAATACAGAATTCCTGGTTCTCCATGGCAAATGGTGCAGCTGAAAGTCGTAATCGTACTTATATGGGAATGGTTAGATCCATGATTAGTCATGCTAACTTACCTATATCCTTGTGCATGGATGCATTACGTACTACAGTCGATATCTTGAATAGGGTTCCTAGCAAAGCTGGTCCAAAGACTCCTTTTGAACTGTGGAAAGGCTAGAAACCTAGTCTATCACATTTCCAAATTTGGGGATGTCCAGCTGAAGAAAGAACATATAATCCACATTAAAAGAAATTGGATTTCAAAACAACCAATGGTTTTGTTATAGGTTATCCTGAGAAGTCCAAAGGATATAGATTTTACTGTCCAAACCATAGTACGCGAATTGTAGAAACCAGTAATGCCAGATTTTATGAGAATGGTGGGAGTGATAAAGTTCAAAATATGATCATTCAGAAAATTAGGGTTAATATTCATTTACCTCAATTTCGAATGTTATTGGGAATCCTCAAATTGTTAAACCGTTAAACAATGAAGAAAACCCAGTGAATGACCATCCACTCCAGGAAGAACCTATCGCAAATAACGAAATTGAAGCAAAAGAGGAACCAATATTAAGAAGGTCTATTCGTAAGAGGAGATCTGCTATTTTTAATGACTATGCATTATCAAGTAGACTCTAGGAATAAATACGGTTTCTTATTCACAAGCCATAAAGATGTTAATTCTGACAAGTGGATCGATGCTGCGAAAGATGAAATGAACTCTATGGCTAAAAACAGAGTTTGGGATGTAACTCAATTATCTAAAGGACACAAACCAATCGGTTACAAGTGGATCTTGAAGACCAAACTCGATTATAATGGCGATATTGAGCGAAATAAAGCCAGACTTGTGGCCAAAAGGTTTAATCAGAAAGAAGGCATCGACTATACTGAGACTTTTTCCCATGTGTGAAGAAAAGACTCTCTTAGAATTATGATGGCGTTTGTAGCTGAGTTTAATCTCGAGTTACATCAAATGGATGTGAAAATTTTCTTTCTTAACGGAGACTTAGAAGAAGAAGTCTATATGTCTCAACCTGAAGGCTTCGTAATCGAAGGTCAAGAAGACATGGTCTGCAAATTAAATAAATCAATTTATGGACTTAAACAAGCTTCGAGGCAATGGTATCTAAAGTTTGATGAAATCATTTCAGAATTCGGTTTTAAAGAAAACATTGTGGATCCATGTATATACCACAAGATCAGTGGGAGTAAGTTCATATTCTTGGTACTGTTGATGACATCTTATTGGCCAGTAGTGATCTTGGTCTATTACAAGAGACTAAGAACTATCTCTCAAAAAACTTTGAAATAAAAAATATGGGAGAGGCAAATTATGTGATAGGAATTTAAATTTTCTGTGATAGATCACTTGGAGTTTTAGGGTTGTCTCAGAAAGCTTACATTGATAAAGTTCTTGACAGATTTAGCATGATAACATGTTCTTCTTGTATTGTTCCTATGCAGAAGGGTGACAATCTTGATCTTAAGCAATGCCCGTAGAATGAAATGGAACATATAGAGATGGAACAAATATTCGTGTGCATCTCTTGTGGGAAGTTTGATGTATGCATTGGTCTGTACTAGACCTGATATCAGCCATGCAGTTGGCATGCTTGGGAGATTTCAAAGTAACCTAGGACTCGCTCATTGGCAAGCTGCAAAGAAGGTTTTGAAATACCTAATGGGAACGAGGAACTACATGCTCACATAGAAAAAATCAACACACCCACATGAGGTTTGATTTTCAGACTCAAATTTTGGTGGATGTCATGATTCTCGACATTGTACTCTTGGCTATGTGTATCTCCTTTGCGGGGTGCCATCTCATGGAAAAGCCAAAAGTCTGAGTTGATTTTCACATCCACTATGGAGGCTGAGTATGTAGCATGCTATGAAGCTTCGATTCAATGAGCATGGTTGCGTAATTCTGTCTCTGAGTTTAGACCATTAAGTTTTTTTGACAAGCTTTTAACTATTCACTGCGACAATCAAGCTGCAATCTTCTTCTCTAAGCATAAGAGGATATCTAAAGGCGCCAAACACATGGACCTTAAATATCTATCACTGAAGCAAGATGCTAAAAGAGGAAAAGTTTTTCATTGAATACATAGGCACTGAACTTATGGTTGCAAACATATTTACTAAAGCACTACCTCCTAATACTTTTCAAAAGCATGCTGAAAGTATGAGTTTTGAGGATAGCTCTTAATTATGTTGTCTGTTTATGAGCCTACATTTGAAATTTATTTGAGCTCTTTTATGACTTTAACATATTTTATATTCTGTTTCTATTGTACACATACATTATTGTTGTTGGATTTATAATAATAGAATTAGTCTTTATTTAAAGAGATTAAGGGACCATTATGATAACTCCTACTTATGTTCATGGTCTAACTATGAAGGTAGTCAGTGTAGTAGTACATGGAACGAATCATGTTGCAAAATCATGTGCGACCACTATGACTCTCATTGATTACTAGATTAGCCAAGACACTTATGATGACCAAATGAAAGATAAAGGTTTAGCATATTATGTCGGCCTTATGCTTCCAAGAAGAAAAATATTAATGGATTTTACTACCGACCAAGTGAGAGACTGTAAAGAATATTTCTTTCCCATTATGTGGTCCTATAGTTATCCTTTTTCTATTTCAATATTGCTAATCCTTAATATGTTTGGTAACGAATAAAATATAAACAAAGGAGATAATTCCTAATGAATCTCTATTTTGATGGACGGTTGAGATTAATTCTAAAAAAACCCCGAATTAGGTCATCTCTTCGCCTATATATATATATGCCTTTAGCCCATCATAAAAGCATCCTAACCAAATCTCTTAGCACAACACCTAAATAACGTTTATAGGCAAGGGGAGAGAAACCTAATCTCTAACCTAAAGATCAGACATTCGTCTTTTGTTCAGGAAACCGTTTAAGAAAAATTCTCCACTACAATGAATTGAGGTATTCCGCTAACCCTCCTTCTGATTCTATTAGGTGATTGATCTTGATTTGAAGTCTGTAGCTCTACCTGAGCTCTTATTCAGAGACATGCGCTCTCTTTCATTCTCTTATGAAATTGATTGATCTTCTTGTTTCTCTTATGAAATTGATAGTGAGAAGTGCTTTAACAAACTGAAAGGAGAGGTTGATACTAAAAATAACATGCAAGACAGTTGAATAAGGTGAGTGAAACGCCATATTTTTGCATTTCACAAGAAATATATGGATATATCCATTTCATGTCAAAACAGACCTTTTTTGCCAGCTCGCCTTTTCCTTTCCTTTATTTCTTTTATTACGATTATCCTTGTCTTTGTTTATGCCTTGGGTTGGAACAAATTACTATAATTCGTCCCCTCCTACGGATTAGTCGACACTTTTCTCAAATTTTAAGTGAAATATTGAAAATGGAGAAAAAAGCCCTTCGTTCGAAGGGAAGGACTCAAATCCGATCACCCAATAAATAGGACTAAGAATGTCTTCTAGAAGCATAGTCTATTATCTAATGTTCCTTCTTTCTTTAATTATAGAGTATACGGTTTTGAACGGAGAATGCAGAATAGAATCATCATAATAGTGGTATTTGATATTCCATCTAACTGGGGTTGGCTTTCTCTCACAAGGAAAGGGAGAGACCAAATAAAGCATATGAATGGGGGATTCAGTAGCACAGACGATATTCCCAAGAAATAGAAAGAAGAAACCACAACGTAGTCAAATAGAAAAACCGACAAGGAAGCACACTTTTGCCCAAAAGCAAAAGTTATGATTACAAGTCAACGGATGTCACTGTCTCCGATTGACTGATCCTATGAATTCTCTTTGTCTCAACCTCGTAACTAGTCGGTTTGACAGGCGGATGACAGACTTCCCCATAGTGTGTCAGTTCGATGACATTGTAGATTCTCCTCTTCGTTTGTCGGGTCGGTTCCTTGTTTCATGGTTTAATTGAGTTGTGCCTCTCGTATTAGGATTGCACTATCATTTTTACTGGGGCTGAAGTGGGCCTTTGTGCAGCGTGGACCGGGCTAGGAGGGGAGACAAAGCCTACCTCCAACGGGCATGAAACCATTTCCAAAGAATCTAGGTTCTACATAGAGTTAGTGTTGTCAAAGTTTGGTACTTAGTATTTTATTGAACATGAATTTCAAATTTACATGTTTGTTCCCTCTTAGTTAAACTCCCATCTCCATTTTAGTTTTTTTTCAAAGGAAAAGAAATCTCATGAAGTTTGTTTACTTGAAAATGTTTAGAAAAAAGAGCGTAGTTTCGATGTACAAAAATATTTTTATCGGTCCAAGTCTACTAAAAATTATATTATCTCGAGTTTTTTCTAACTTTTGGGCAAAAATGTAGATATATGATGAAACATATGGTCAACATAATTTCGGTTTTTTCATCATGGCGAAATCTTGGATCGAAGTTCATACATCTTCATAGGTCAAATATCAAAACATGTAAATTAATCTCGTTTCAAGTGTCCTCGAATCATAGACCACATTTCTTTTATTTTTCTAGAAGGATCTAATACCACTAGACTAAAAAATACTTAGTAATTCTGTTTTCTTTTCTTATATACACTTATCATTTTTATGTGAGCAGTCTGATGACTAGTACAACTAGTTTCTGCAGGGTCTCTATTATTATATGCATGCTTTGGCTTGAAGCTTTCAGTGAGATTAAATTCGTTTTTCAAACTATTTACGTAATCACCTCCTATTAACTTTTTTTGTGTGCATACACCTTTCTATTAACTTAGATTCTACATTTAGTAAGACTGAATCATTTCACATTTTGTTTTGCTTAAATTTGATTTTTATTTAAAAAAAGAAAAGAAAATCTTTATTTTTATCATACTATTTTTTTGTCATCAAAACTCATTCAATAAGGTTCCGGTCAACTACTTCCCGCTAGAGAAAATTGTGAAACCGTGATGCTTACATGAGTACAATGCAAATTTTTTCCCCTTGCATTTTTTATCATACAAAACATGTCATAATGTTGTAAAAAATCATGTCCGCAATCCATTAAAATAAGATGAGATCTAGACTAATATATAAAATACATAGGTTTACCAAATCATTTCATCTATATTATTAAATTGAAGTATACCATATTTTCAAGTGTGATTTTTTTAAAATGAATGTGTTTTATAAATTTTATAGAATATATCTACTGAATATAAATATCCTTAAATATCAATAATATTGGAATATTCCAATATCCTTTTCACATCAAAATTTAAACTATATAAACCTAATAATTTGTCATCTCTCTTATTAAAAGAGAATTACATTTTAAAACATGTGAAATATTACGTAGAATGTCATTGCATTTGAATTATGATTTTTAATTTATTAGAATATTCTATTATCGTTATCCCAAAATATATATTATTAGATTTGGTTAAAAAAATATGATATTTAATTAAAAAAAAAATCATTATTTTCACCA
The DNA here is from genome assembly GCA_900406275.1 of Anastatica hierochuntica. Classification (NCBI taxonomy): domain Eukaryota; kingdom Viridiplantae; phylum Streptophyta; class Magnoliopsida; order Brassicales; family Brassicaceae; genus Anastatica; species Anastatica hierochuntica. Next base: position 25,129 of record OVAN01003955.1, read on the forward strand.
AAGTTTAAAATATACTTTGCTTTCAAATTTGAAATAAACAAATTAAAAATAATTATATTATTATATTATTTTTTCAAAATAAATTTTGTTACAAAATAATAAAATCATAAAGTGAAAAAATTTAAAACAACGTATAAAATTTGTAAAAAATAACTTGCATAACCCATAAAAATTTCCGGCAGGTTTTCTTTCACGGTATTTCGGGTATCGAGTATTATCTGCACCGAATCTGTATCCGAACACGTGCAAGTATATGAAAACCCGTAAATCCTAAATCTAAACCTAAACCCGGAATTCTACGTAACTGAAAAATCTAAAATTTCTGAACTTAAATCCGAACCCGAAATTCGAAATAACCAAAATTATGAACAAGATACTCGAAATAAACATGATCAATCATAAATTGAATATAAAAAATTAAAAAACACTTGTGCGGTCGCGCGGGTCAACTCAAGTTCTAAATTATAATCTCATAAAACTTAACAAATCAACTTTTGTTAATAGATCAAATTTTCTAGAACTCTAGGACCTAGTCATATACCCAGTTACATTTGTTTGTTTTAACCATTTAGTTGACTTAAATCATTTTACGTCACCAAGCAATTCAGTTGTTGGTTGCGTAACGCCTCAGTGATTGTTTGTAAGAAAAGTTAGTTCATATGCTACCTTTCGATTTGGGCCATCGTATTTAATCTTCTTTTTGTGCACAACTGTTTAATATTCATGAAGAAAGGGGCTACGAAGTGACAGAGCTTGAGGCATAGCAAAATAGAGTCTGCTTTGCAATGCTATCAGCTAAGGTTTTCAGTTTGCTAAAGTAAGAATTTATGAAACGATTCCATATGGTTCAATCGTGGCCAAGTTCGAAAAGACGGTCTGAATAAGTAGTTGAGAATATGTTTCCAGAACGATAGAGTGATGTCCTCGAGAGACGACGGCGTTTAGAGCTTCTCTAACTGCTAAGCTTTATGCTATTAGCGGAGACCTAACGTGAGGTTTCGTTGTTGAATGTTGAGAGATGAGGTGTTGATGAGCATCAAGGAAGACCCATCCCAAACCCGCTGCACATAGATCCCTTCTTCAAGTTGCATTTGTTCTGCAAAAAATAGTGTTTTGTGGAGTGGATCTTGCTTGCAGCGGGCTGATCTGTGGTGGTTTTTGGCTGCGATTAAGCTGCAAGCCATTCTTTTGCGTGCTGACCTGAATTGGTGATGATATCCTCGGGTGTGGAGAGTCTCTTGTTAAAAGTGAGATCGTTTCGAGACTTCCATAGTTCCCAGCAGATCCATGCTGCCAAAGACATCAATGAAATTCCTGTCGGAGGAAGGCAGGTCAGAGTTGTAAGAACATGCCATGCTTGCGGGAATTATTTGAATTATGTCAGTTGTGCTTGCTTTGTCAATGGTGCCTTATTCCAAACAGAGGAAGCAAATGGGCAATGCAATAGCAGATAACAAGCTGTTTCCGTATCTTTGCATCGAATGCATGATTCTGTCTGGATCTTCCTTGCCATTAGTTGCTCACCTACAAGTAAGGTGTTCTTCATGGCTTTCCAGAAGAAGTGTTTTATCTTCGGCGGTATTGAGAGGTTCCTAACCTCTTTGTTCCAATTTAAGATGTTGTCTTGAGGATTTTTTAGACTGTGGGATTGCGCTCTTTGCTGCGTGATAGCCAGTCATTATGGAGTAAATGATGTGTCAGTATTTTAGTAGGTTTTTACTACGGTTTTTACACGAGATATAAGGTTTTTAGTATGTATTCGGATTGTTTTGGCGCATATTTATGTTCTTTGTTGTTTTTACAGGATTTGAGCTTAAATGTACGAAAAGAATGCATTTTGGATGGATTTCAAGCGTCGAAAGAAGTGTTCGTGCAAAGCTGGAAAATAGCCAGAATTTTGGACACAAATCGACCGATCCAGAAATGGACCGACAAATCCCTGTCCCAAATACCCAGGAATCTGGACAAGGATCGACCGATCCTTGTCCCCGGATCGTCAGATCCCTGTCCAGAAATGCGGACCGATTTTATGAAGAACCAGACCGAACTTATTTNTCAGATCCCTGTCCAGAAATGCGGACCGATTTTATGAAGAACCAGACCGAACTTATTTCGAACCGGATTGCTATCAAAA
>OVAN01003956.1:0-27261 GCA_900406275.1 Anastatica hierochuntica
TTAATTTCGTATTTCTTATCTATTAACTTTTTCACTCACTGCTTGATCTGTTAATCTTTGACTACAGAGAGTCCGTGAACCACATAACATTGACAGTGAGAATTTCGGTTCCCACAATCATCCACGAGGGTTTCTCTCCGCCAAGCGCTCATGTCCTTTGCAACTCACGCATTTGGGCTCGAAATATCGTAATCGCCATTAGATTAAACTTTCTCCAGATTGTTAGAGTATGCTTCAGATCCCATGTGTATTTCCTGTAGGAAAACCCAAAAATTATTGTTCATACGAGTTCTCTCAACTATAAAAGAAAACATAAATGATGCTTACAACCACGATAAGAAACCAGCTTTCCTTAAAATGCTCAGGAATCAAGCGGTAAGTTGGCCACTTATGAACCTAACCATTTCGTAGGATCTCCAGGATAGCCTGCAAAAGGTAGTGTAAAAATTTAAACCATGTCACAGATGTTCTGTTAGCACAGACAACCGCACCAGGGTATAGAATGAGAAGGTTCTCCCGATCAGCAGAGGTGAGTATGGCGTTTACATCTCTCTCAGTCTTCGACGTGAATTCAGGGACAACAGGCATGGTGGAAGGGAGAGAGAGAGAGACAGGAAACCGAGAGAGAGAGAGAGAGAAAAAAAAAAAAGAATGTGGACAATATGGATCAGAGTATGGTTAAGAGAGGGGAGAGTATGTTTAAGAGAGAGGAGAGTATTGTTTAAACTATGATTTTATGACGCATGTATGAAGAGGTTTTATATTTATTTATGACACATGAAAATGAAAAGGCACGATTATTCGGGTCATTATATTAACATCGGTTTCCTAAGTCATTGCATTAACATCGGTTTCCTAAGTTATATGTGGATGCTATATTACGTCTATACGTCATTGGAACTTATTTGTGATTAAATGAACGGTGTACTAATTGTAAATGCAAAGTTAATGAATAGTAAATTATGACAACGTGAAATTAGTGAATAGTAAATTATGTCAACTTGCCACGATAGTTTTTAATTTTAATGAAGAGATGAATGTTGCTTTGGGCTTTAGTAGGCCCGCAAAAGTTCATTTATGGTGTTTCTCTTTCCCGACATCCTGTCTAATCGCACCTTTTCATTATAAGATCTTTTGGTTCTCTTCATCTTCCAACATCTTACTTCGTCTTTCTCCAAGAAAAACCAAAATCTTTCTCTCTCTTTTCAAGCTTTCGAAGATGTTTACCTCTGTTTTTTGTGCGTTAATCTTCTCTGGTATGTTTATCATCCTCTGATATGCGTTAGGAATTTTGCTTTCTATACCATACAACCACCGACTGTCCTTCTCTTTTTTTCCGGATATTCTCTTTTTATTAATGTCGTTTTATCTAGTATCTTCTTGGTTATTCTCTTCGTTATACCTTAGTGTACGAGTGTAAGCGTGTACATCGTGGTGTACACATTAGTTGTACACTTGATGTCCCCTGTGCAGTTAAGGCGTACACCTTACTGAAACAAGTCGTACACCTTACTGGACGTGTGCAGCATAAGTCGTGTACCTAACTGTACAAGAGTAAGTGTGTACACCTTGGTGTACCCGCTTACACTCTCGTACACCACATTGTATGACTTGTCATTCACATTACATGTACACTTGTTGTCCCATGTGGTGCTGTTAAGGCGTACACCATAGCGTACAAGTTCTCTGGTACACCACCGTGTGCAGAATATGTCATACACCTACGTGTATATGCGAGGCGGTACACCAAAGTGTGAATGACAAGTCGTACGATGTGGTGTACGAGAGTGTAAGCAGGTACATTGTGGTGAGCAAATTAGGTGTACACTTGTTGTCCCATGTGCAGTTAGTGTTCAACAGTAAATCACAAAAGGTTTCCTCACTACATTTAAATGGAAAGAAAACGGTTGTTCCACATAATTATAACCTACCATGTTGTACATAATAGGTTATCACAAAAAGTGGTTCCACATAATTTTGGCCTACATTATAAATCTTATTAAGGGAAAAAAGCTTTGCATGTGACTTTGTTGTGTCCACTTTGTCGATACCTTCCACACTTGTTGACCTTTTGCTTTTTCGCCGACCCCTCCTATATACAGAAAAGTTAATTTATAAAAAAATGTATTTGCGCATAAGTAAAACATGATTCTCACCGGTATCTCTACAACAGAGAGTTTTCTCTTTTTGGAGGAGTTCCGGGAGGTCTTTTTGTGATCGGTGGTTCAATGTCATTATCATCCCTTACCTCCAATGGTATATCCAAAAAATCTTCACGGTTAGGTAAAGGTAGAGTAATGACATTCACACTGTCATTCCACTTATGTGTTTTTAAAGATGCATTTACATACGCCTTGTACCCCATGTGACGAAAAGTAGCTGATGCAATTGCAGGGCGACATGGTATTCCAAGTATCTGGAATTCACGATAAGAACATGTACGCTTCTCTAGATTAACATGTTTAGCGTATCCAGATAACGTTGATGTGACCTCAAATTGTAACATATCAAGTGGTACCAGAGAGTAACCCCCTGACAACCCCAATTGTGACATCAACATTTTTTCAACTTCAATAATAACTTCTCCGTCCATTTTCCGTATTGTACACCGTCTGCTTTCGAACCACCGACTAATCATCTAATAGATAAATTCGAATAAAGCTACAATAGGAATGTCCCTTGCTAGAAGAAGTGCATTGTTCAGCGACTCAACTATGTTTGATGACATATGGTTATACCTTTCCCCCAGGAAGTGAGACTGTGTTCAATGTTCAACCTTTAGTTTCTCCAGTTACTCACAACACTGTTTGTCAATCTGCTTAATATCATTGTAAATATTCTTAAATTGTGACACAGTAAAAGCTTCTACAGATACAAATATCATTTCTTTATGATTTCTCTTTTTAAATCTAGTGTCAGATTCCTTTTGAGGTGTTCAAGGCATGCAGCATGGTGTGCCAAAGGATACCATTCATCTTTAGCATTATATATACCTCCGCATCTATGTGAAATAAAAGTTAACTTTGAACTATCCTCAATGATGGACTTAAGATTCCTAAAAAACCATTACCATGAGTCATTGTTCTCGTTGTCCACCACTACAAAAGCGATGGGAAATATTCGAAAATCAGCATCTTTTCCAGTAGCCGAGAGGAGGACATCCTTGTACATGCCAAACATGTTTGTACCATTAACAACTACAACCTTCCGTAAGTTCTCCCATCCATCTATACATGCCTTCAGGGCCACGAAGGCGTACTTAAACCTTCTCTGCTTGTCCTCATCCAACTTTGTTTTAATATGACATATTGTCTCGGGATTAGCATACTTTAACACGTAAAAATATAGTGGTAGCATCTTGTACGAACTCACCTCTGTTTCTTGAGCCGTCGCAATAGCCAACTCTTTTGCATTTCAGCACTTCCAATAAGTAGTCGTAAACTTATACTCTGTCCAAAGGATCTGAGGTAATTCCATTACCCGTGGTCCAACTATATGAGACTAATATTTTGATCTCAAAAGTGCAGCTATGACCTTGGATGTTGCATGTTTTTTGTACTTCTCTCTAATTTCCGATGAACATGTATGCACCAGATTTGCTTTCCAGTCTTGATATTTCTCTGAATACCCGATATGGCTTGCCATGACCCTCCAAATGCACCCTGCATCATAAAATTTTGCAAGTGTAATGCTTCGCATGCCTTTGGAACCGGAACATGAATATCTCCTTTATTGCAAAGATTACACACGTAATTTTAATTTTTTCCTTGCTATCAAATATTTTGTGTTGCTTTATATCTCCATCCTCCTTACTGAAATCAATATTGTCATTGATATTGAATGTGCTACCAGCCATATCGTTAAACGTAGGCTCATGATCCTCGTATCTATATATTTCTGTCATTCTTATGCCTTTTTGTAAACTACTACCTCCATCATCAAGCCTAACAACATCATCCACCACCACAACGTTGGGACACAGATCAACAAAATCAGCAACATCGTCTAAGTTTTGATTTCTTCCCCAGTTTTCTTTTGGAGTTGTAACCAAAACAACCTCTTCTGATTCACCTCCTTGCACAAGCCCAACTGTAACTCTTGAAGTACAACTATATAAGTTTGGGTCATCCACATATTCAACGTATTCATTAGTTAAAGTAACAGGTTGTACACCAAAATTTGATTGAGTCAGCACATTGTCATTATTCTCCTCTCCTTTGTCGTCATTTAATGCCAAGTCATTCCAATAGTCATAATCGTAATCTTCATCGCTCTCATTTGTGTCATTTTTACTTTCCTCCTCAACTTGTTCATATGTGGCATCCTCACTATCATCCTCATCGTTTTCTTCATCATCTTCATAACCTTCCTTATCTTCCTCTTCGTTATCTTCCTCTTCGTTTTCTTCCTCATCTTCATTATCTTCCTTATCTTCCTCATCTTCCTTATCTTTCTCGTCTTCCACATTTTTCTTATCTCTCTCATCTTCATTACCTTCCTTATCTTCCTTATCTTCCTCTTTTCTTTCTTCCTTATCACCATCATTAACTCCCTTACCAGCATCATCATCTCTTTTACCATCGTTATCAACATCTCTCTTATCAAACAAATCTTCATCTCTCTTATCAAACACATCATCATCTATTTTATCCAAGACATCATCACTTCCCTTATCTTTCTTACAATTAGCTTCCACATTTTTTAAAGCAGGCGTCAGAAGAGCATCTTCTAATTTCTTTACGTGCTTCGAAATTTCTTCGTCGAACTCAAAATCAGAACAATAATCTAAACCCACCTTCGCAACATTTAATTTCAGAAACATTTCTCGACTATTCGCCACAAGAACTACTCCCTCCGCCACTATCTAAATCAGCAAGTGTACAGTTCTCATTTTCCAAACAAATAGTCGATGGGCCAACTGGAACAGAACTGCTACCACTGAAATTCACAGAACTTGAAACATGTTTCGTTCTCAGAAACACCAACTCATCATCGACTATTTCTTTGAAGGAGACAAACAAGTTTAACGATTTGATGTAGGGAGATAAAACTACTCAAATCGAGTTCTGTCTTCAGCTCAACAAACGAATTCCCCTCCTAATAACATATTTCAACCGAAGCGACAATGTTCTCAGACCCATATAACTTAGCAGTCCCCTCCACGAGACCGGCCACGCTTCTAAAGTTTGAGTAATCAATTTTTCTTCCCATTCTTGGCTTGTCAATCTTGAAATCCCATTCGCTGTTTGCTTATAGAATCCAGCGACCCGCCATTACGACAACAAATGAATCCACTACAATCCAAGAAGACAACAAAATCTTGAATTCGTTAGTAAATAACCAACAATTATTGGGTGTACAGAGATAATTTGAAAAGTTACCTGCACACCGTCGTTCATTTTCTTCCACTTTCTTTCCTTTCCTTCGTAACTCATCGCTCTCCCACAGTCTATAGTTTGCCAATTTTTACCTTTACCAAATTTGTTTCTAATTGTGTCCACATAACCAATATACTACCTTAATTATTTATTTAAAAACTACGCTAAATTAAATCAACTTCCCGCCAAATACCGAGTGAAAATTGGATTCGAGTAACCAATTTAATTTCATAGGCCTAAAAGATTTGGCCCATTACCTTATAATGTCCAACAAACATTTTCAATTCCCGCCAATTAGTTTTTGTGGTGATTTGGACTTCGAATATCCCACCAATTTTTTAAAACAAATTTGTTAAACACATGTTTTACGATTTACGATTACCCATTGTGTTTAATACGAAAACTTTCAAATTTATAAAAGTAGTGTATTGTTACAAAAAAATTTATCATGAATTTGGGTATTATTGTTACAACTATATCAGCCATAATTCTTTTTATTCTTCTTCTATTCCATAATAGTAATTCATAAAGTCTAAGTTACCTTTATATTAAGAGAATGCCTATAAACTTGTGTCTAATGTAAAAAACTTCATTGTGTATGCAATGATTAGTACTAAAAAAATGAAAAAATACAATGAAAATACTCGAGTTTTTTTTTTTTGCCTCTGCATTGAAATTTTTAAATCAAGTAACCAAATATGTTCCAGTATACAAGCTCTAAACCAAAATCAAATTGAAATGCATACATCCCCATCCTAAAGAAGGAGAACATGATGATGAACTTGTGTAATCATTCTTCCTCTCGAAGACGGTTTTGTAGCCAAGCCGGGCCACCCATCGAAAGGTATGAGTTAAATCTTCCATCACGTAAAATGCTTCCAGCTATGTCTCGTGTGATCATGTTGGCCTTGATGTGTTCAACTTCAAACCTGTAGTTCAAAAAAGCATTGCAGGTCACTCTAATTTGACTTGTGTATATCCGATGTCGAGGCCAATCTCCTGGTTTATTGATTGCGTCAACTGCTCCTTTACAGTCAGATGCCACCACTATATCATTAAAACGCAAATCTCGTAAACTTTGCATAGCCCATAGTATGCACCGAAGCTGGGCACTGATTCTGTTTTGAGCACATATGAATTCTTCTCTTGCGTGGAAACGTGTGCTGCCACTATCATCACGAGCCAACCATGCACCACCGCAATGCCATTTAGAATTCCTCCAGTAGGCGTGAACATTTCATTTGATAGTAACTTGTGGAGGCCGTTGTCATCGAGTACTAAAGCCATCAGAGGTCTGATCGCCTCTCTCACATTCTTTAGTAAGAGAATTAGCTAAACATCACTCTTTAGCATCATCTGAAATTCTTTGCACCACCGTTTCTAAAGACATGTGTTGCTCTGCATATAAGATGTTATTCCTGTTCTTCCACACATTCCATAGCACCCAAGGAATAACGCTTCTAACCACTTCTGTTGTCGATGCATCCTCCATTGAAGTGAGGAGAAAGTTGATGTTGTCTACTAAAGAATCTGAGAAGCCTGCTATAGGGAGGGGCAGATTCAGAGCTTCGAAAATACGTTGAGCCGCAGGACAAATAAACAAAACGTGAACAATGGTCTCATCCTCTTGTCCACACAGTTTACACCCGTTATCAATCATTACTCCTCTGGTCCGTAAACGAGAAGCTACCGCAACGGCCCCTGATATGGCTCGTCACCAGAACATCCTAACTTTAGGCTCTATTCTCATCCTCCTTATTCTTTTCTTTATCTCAATGATATGATGAGAGGAGGCTGTCGTTGGTGCAACCTCCATTGGATTGTTCTCTAGCATCCAATACCCACTCTTAACCGAATACGCACCATTCTTAGAGAAACCCCATATATATTTGTCCTCCACTTGTCCAATGGGTAGTTGTAAGATTTTGTGTACGTCTCCCACCGGAAACAATTCATGGAGACGATGGACCAGCCAATTACCATTAGCTCCTATAAGCGAGGACACATCCAGTTCCAAGTCTATGGTGTGTTGTAAATTCATTGGCCTTCGAGGAACCTTATCCAACACCCATTTTTTAGTCCATACTTTAGTAGTCCTTCCATCACCGATCGATTTGATTAAGCCTTTAACCAACAACTCTCTTCCATGTAGAATGCTCCTCCAAGCATAAGATGGTCTATATCCTTTTCCGCATTCCAGGAAACTCGTTGAAGAGAAGTATCTACCTTTGTAAACTTGAGCCAAAAGTGAATCCGGTTCATTCAATATCTTCCACGCTTGTTTGGCGAGTGATGCTTGATTAAAGTCACCAACATCTCTAAAACCAATACCACCATTGTCTTTGGACTTACACAAATCCTTCCAGGAAATCCAATGAATTTTCCTCTTTTTTTTCACACGCGTTCCACCAATAAGAAGCCATTGCACTCGAGATCTTTTCACAGTGGTGCTTAGTGAGTCGAAAACATGACATAGCGTATACCGGAAGAGTTGTAGCAATCGATTTTAGGAGAATCTCCTTTCCATCGAGGGAAAACGTTTTAGTAAAACATCCATTTAATCTTTTGTTAAGCTTTTCTTCGTTGAAAGCTAGTAATTTCTGTTTAGACCCACATAGACATTCCGGTAAACCCAGATACTTCCCATCGCCACCTTCTTTATGTATTCCAAGTAAGCAAGACAACAACCTCTTCATAATAGGATCTATCATAGCTCCGAAAGTTACTGCTGATTTCTGAAAGTTAATCTCCTGTCTGGAGGCGTCCCCATAATGCTTTAGGTAGCGTAAAAACTCCTGACATTCTTTCAGTGAAGCTCTACACACAAAGAAACTATCGTCGGCAAACAAGAGACGTTGTATAGATGGACATGTATTATTAAGTTTCATTCCATAGATTCTACCATCAACCTCAGCTTTGTTCATGATATGCACAAGTGCCTATACACAAAGAATAAAAAGAAAGGGAGATAGGGGATCTCCCTGCCTAATATCGCGCTCGGGTTTGATATTTCCATGAGCTTGTCCATTAATCAAGACCGTGTAAGAAACAGATCGTACACATGCCATAATCCATGAGATAAATCGTGAATCGAAACCCATCTTTCCAAGTAAATCCTCTAAGAAACTCCACTCCACGTGGTCATATGCTTTAGACATATCCGTTTTGATGGCAATATCATCCTCTTTACACTTTGGATTTGTCTTTAGACCGTGAATCATCTCATGTGCTAAGAGAATGTTATCCGAGATCAATCGTCCTGCAACGAAAGCTCCTTGTGACAAAGATACAAGCTGTGGCAGAGAACGTTTCAAGCGTGAGCAGATAATCTTGGACACCACCTTGTAAGAGGTAGAACACAAACTTATGCGTCTAAGATCAGACATCTCATTCGGGTTCGTCTTCTTGGGTATAAGACATAGTTGCGTAAAGTTCCACTCTCTCGGCATCGTTTCAGTTTCAAAAAATTGCTTAACTTCATTAACTAACTGAGCCCCGTAATATCCCAAAACCGTTGAAAGAAGCTACCTGTGAAACCATCGAAACTTGGGGCACTATCACTCTTTATCGATTTAACCGCCTTTCAAATCTCAGCTGTAGAAACAGGTTTAATGAGCTCATTATTCATTGTCTGCGTGACTCTTCTTTGGAAACCTTGTAGCAGCTCTGTCGCAGGTCTCGGTTTTGATGACGTAAAGAGCTTGGTTAAATAGCTCACGGCTATCTCTCCTTTCTCCTCTTCCAAGAACTTCTCAACTCCAAACGGGTCAAGCAAGGAGTGTATGTAATTTTTCATTCTTAGTGTTTTTACCTTTCCATGGAAAAACCGAGTGTTCTTATCCCCATCCTGAAGCCAGCCTATTTTGCTCTTAGTTTTCCAGAAACTTTCTTCTTCTCTACTAGCTTTTACGAGTTATGCTTTCAAATCTTCCATAACCTTAAAATCTGGACAGGTTTTTGAAGCTGTTGTGTCCAGCTCGTGCTTTAGCTTTTCCAAGAGGATTTTCGAGTTGGAGCTGCTACCTTTTTTCCACTTAGAGAGCTCTGTTCTGCATCTAACAATCCTCTCTTGAACTGTCTCCTGTCCAGCAACATTGACCCCGTTCCAGCTCTTACGTATCACCTCAGTCACCTCTGGTTTTGCACACCACCTCTTGTCAAAACAAAATCTCCCTCGGAAACCAAGTTTTTGTCCCATTGAGTTCATAAGTAGAGGCCTATGGTCGGATCCCCATCGTTTTAATATTCACAGTGAACTCTTGAAAAAATACAAAACCATTCTGCATTTCCAAACGCTCTGTCCAAGTGACATTGAATCCATATCCTTTCATTTAATCCATCTGCATTAATCACTTCTCTCCTTCCTGCCCAAGACAGTTTGTTACCTGAACTTGGCACTTCTTTAAGCCTGCACTCGTGCGCAAAGGTTCTGAAGTCATGAAACGATGTATCAGTACGTAATGGACCACCAAGTTTCTATGTATTGTCAAGCAGCTCATTAAATTCACCAATCAAAGACCAAGCTTGATCTCTGTTCACCCCCAAATTACTGATTGTATCTCATACTTCTCTTCTCTTGCTTCTCATAGGGTCACCATAAATGAAAGAGAGATAATATGAAGTCCGACCATCATCAATTTTGGTATCTATGACTCTGTTATTCGCAAATAAAACTTCCACTTTATGTGTCATTCTCCACAACAAAGCCAAACCGCAACTAAGACCCGATGGATTCACCAAAAAGATATGATCAAAACCCAACGACCTTTGTAAACCTTTCACGTGATCACTAGAGTTTTTAGTCTCTAGGAGAAACAAAAAGTCCGGAAAATGTTCACGACACATTTCCTCAAGGCGTCGAACTGTCAAGTTGCCTCTCAAACCTTGACAGTTCCAACTGAGCGTCGTCATTGAGAATTGGATGGTTTTAGGTGAACCATCAGCTTGCTTAGACACCTTTGAAGATGCTTCGTCACAATTTAGTGCCTTTCTTTTCGAAGGTGTTAATAGAACTACATCCTTCTTTACACCAGCAGCATCAGAAGCTTTTGTTTTATCACCAGTACCCTTTTTGCTCTGTCTTGACCAGGTAGATCGCTTCTTCTTAGAGATATTGTTCCTACCACTTGTGTTTGAAAATAAGTCCTCAGCAGAACCAATAGCAAATGCCGATGATAGAGCAATTATTCAATTCACCTCATTAACCGGAGCAGAATTATTCATTCCTTGATTATTCCCCAGAGTCGTTCTGGCCTCCAACTCAATTCTACTCACAGTCCCTTCCCAGTTTCTGTTTAGTTCTTCCAGACTTTGTTCAGGGGTTGTGTCACCAATACCTTCTTGTCTCACTCTTTCTTCCGCTTGGTCTATCACATTCTCATTTTGTCGAAAGTCAAAGACCAGACTCCTATTCTGGTCAGTTTCCTTGCTAATGATCGGAGGTTGCTCCAATCTCTGATACGAACATTGTCCCACCGGGTCCCTAGATAGATCCTCCAGCACTTTCTTCATCTTTTTCTCCCTCAAGGCACGTTCTGCAGGATCATTACAAGCCATGTACAACTGCATTTGTTCAAAAACCTCTGGTGCGACTAAGTTTGGCAAAGGCTTAAAACCTGGAGGGACCATAGGAGACAACATTGGCATAAGATGGTCCACCAAGTTAGTGTAATGATGCTTAGGTGTAGATATGCTCTGTCTCTGCAGTTCTTGGTTAGGACCTTCTCTGTTTCTCTTATCTTTTAACGTTAGTATATGGGGACACTTTTGTTTTTCGTGAGATAATCTCAGGCATAGAAAGCATTTCTTCCTTACTCTCTCATATTCTATCTCAACAACCGCAACCTCTCCTGTAGGCAGATTCACGAATTTTGTGTCACGGAAAGGAAGAGACAAATCCATGATCACTAAAGCTCTGACGAAATCATCCAAAAGAGGCTTGTCTGGATCAAATTCAATCACTTTGACATAACCAATACCACTTGCTATTGCTCTGATTTTTTTCGTTGTGAGGAAAGTCATTAGAATCTTCTTGATACGAATCCAGATCGGAGCTTTTTGTAGAAGTAATCGGAGGGTTTTCGTTCCATTGGTCTATTACCATACCCCAATCATCAAAAGTCCAGAATCCATGTTTCATTACCGTGTTTATATCAGATTCTAATTCAAAGATAAATTGGAATCTCTCTTTTGATAATGCCACACCTTTCACTCTTTCATAAATTTTCCATATATTCGGCATTATGCGCAGCATACGCGACATCTTCTGACAGTCTGGATTAAGCAATCTCCCGACCAAACTCCAGCCACTTCTCTCAAAGGCGCTGTAACTAATATCATCGGGTATAGTGATGGGTGTATCCTCCTCTAGAGACATTAGTTGCAGAGCATTGTTTAAAGAATTATCCATTGACACTACGTGAGAAGCTTGATTTCTCCAACGATGCTTGATTCTGAATTCACACCAAGCAGATACTTTCAAACCAGTTCTTCCTAAGCTGACAAACCCTAGAAGATCTTCACTAAACCAAAGATGAAGATGGTAAGAATCATCACAGCTTACCATAAAGGGGCAAAAATTTTGATTTTGGAAGAGATTTTCCTTAACAACGACATCGACAAAAGGAAACATTTTCTAAATTCCGCATGACCCGACAAGGACAATTTCTTTTCGGAGAAAAGCTCCAATTGATTAGATGAGGCAAAGCCTCTTTTCAAGGGAGAGAGTCCTGAGCTCCACGACAAATACTCGAGTTTAAGTTACAAAAGTTGGGTAATTTGAAATTACCTATAAAACTCGAGAAGGGTAAAATGATCAAAAGAGTTTGGAGAGAGAAAAACTACTTATTTTTCAAATTAAAACTTGAATGTACCCATTTCTATAATTAAAACTTAAAACTTATCTACTTTTCTAAATTACCCATTAATATATAGGGGATAAATAAAATATATATAACTTATTAGGAAATTTCAACAGTAGACAGTGCATGAGTACTCAACTAAGAATACAAAATATATTATCTTTATTTACGAATTCCAAGTTTTTTGTTTAATATAACATCACGTTATTAACAGATTGGCTAACCCAAAAACAATTCTACTTTATGCAAATACATAATATAAATTTGCCAGCCTAACATCGAATCAAATTGATTCACATGATTTGCTAAGCATTGACCTATCCAACTAATTAATCTATCCAAATAAATTGGAATTGTTTTCCTCGCATGATATTATATTTTTCTAAATAAAAAAATTAATTTTACTGTTCTAAGTTGGCAAAAAAAATAATAATTAATTTTACTTCTCTACAAACAGAGACATTGACTTGAGGTAAATCTGATAAGTTTGTTGAGAGGAAAAAGTGTTTAAAAAAAATTATAATAGACTCTCAAAAGATTTTAATTATAATGTACATCGCTTTATATAAATAAATTATTAAACCTAATTTTCTATTTTAAGATAAATATAAATGTAAATAATATATTTTTTTGATAAAAGTAACTTTCCTATTCTATAATATTAATATATTTTCTAAATATTTTCAAATCTAAATATTCATTTAGGTCGATCTCATGATCTCGTAATACCTTCCCTCAAGCTCATACGTATTTTTATGTATGATATTGGACTTCACTTTAGACGGGCCGTTACTTCGGATAATCGACGTTATACCCGACCGTTGGTCATCATTGACGTTTATACTGTTGGGTTATATTATTACATAAAAATAAAAAGTTTTACCATTTTCAACTATAACTTTGATTATGGATATCAATCTCATACGTAAATGAGATTGTTTTTTCAGTCGTAATTTGGAGTATATAGTTTGTGTGTTACAAAATAGTTGAATAGTTATGTAAATCTTATATTATGGTGTTGTTTGTTTTTGTATCCGGATGCTGTTCATTTTTGCATTTGGATTTTGTATCCAAATGCAGCAACCGGACGAAAGTTTGTTTATTTGTCAATTTGTAATAATATTCAGATGCGACAACCTAATGTAATAATTATAACAAAAAATAATATTAAGATGCATTTGATTGAAACTTACAAATAAAGACATGCTTTTGCCTAATATTATAATTTTTAAAGTCATACAAAACAACCAAAATAATTATCAAAATATTTTTTATAAAGTAATTTTAGTTTCATATGATTAATCTCACATCTTCCATAAATAATTTGGGAAAATCCCATAAAATATCCTCAAAGTGGTACACACTTTCACTTTAAACCTTCAAGGTTTTTCACTTCCAATTTAATTCCTCAGAATGAGAAAGTTTACAATATAAACACCTAGAATGGTAATTTTGTACGCGTTGACCGTTGACCCGACGGAACCGTAGCCACCGTTAGCGGAGTTTTTAACACCGTAATTGCTTCTGTTAGTTTAATTAACTCCGTTAATAGTTAACACCGTAATTAAACTAACAGAAGCAATTACGGTGTTAAAAACTTCTTTAACGGTGTTTACAGTTTTGTCGGGGTCAACGGTCAACGCGTACAAGATTGTCATTATGGATGTTTAAATTGTAAACTTTCTCATTCTGAGGAATTAAATTGGAATTGAAAAACTTTTAAGGTTTAAAGTGGAAGTGTCTGCCACTTTGAAGGTTTTTTATGAGATTTTCCCTAAATCATTTTAATTGTTTAACGGTTTTTGCGTTTCTAAATTTTTGACAAACTTAGGGAAGAAGGAGGGAGGGGTTGTTTTTTTTTCGGTCTTGGTGGTTTCTGCAGGTTTTAAAAGTTTCGACGGTTTCAGATGCTTTTCAGGTTTTGGCGCTTTTGCACTTTTTACGGTTTTTGCAATTAACAGCTTTTGAGGTTTTAGCAGTATTGGCGGCTTTCTTTTGTGATTTTTTGTTATTTTGACGATTTTGCCGTTTTGCGGCATTTGCGTCTTTTTCGGATTTCGCAATTTTTGATGGTTTTCGCGACATTTTGCGGTTTGGCAGTTTATGCGGTTTTGGTGTTTTTTTACAGTTTTCACATTTTTTAGGGGTTTTGTTTTTTATGCATTTTCTGATGATTCTTGACGTTTTTGATGTATTTGCGGTTTTGACATTTTTGTGGTTTTCACATGTTTTGCGCGTTTTCTGCATTTTTTGCAATTTTGATGGTTTTACATTATTTCTGATTATTACGGTGTTTGCGGGGATTTTTTGAATTTTGACGGTTTTAGTTGTATTTGCGGTTCTAATGGTTTTTGCAGATTTGACTTTTGTAGTTTTTGCAGTTTTGACTTTTTGTAGTTTTTGCGGGTTTGGCGAAATTTGCGATTTTTGAAGATTTATTGATTTTTGTTGATTTCGTGGTTTTTGCGGTTTGCGTTATTTTGAATATTTTTTTTGTTTTTTTCGGTTTTTTCATACTTCCCGTATATTGTGGTTTTTGCGTATTTTGTGATTTTGACGGATTTTAGAAGATGTATTGGATAAAATTTAATTTTTTGTCTATATATTTATGGTTTTGATGTATATTTATTTAGTGCGCTAAGGGATATTTTAGATATTTATAATTTTCAATGACAAAATTCATCGGGACTCTATTCATAATTCATCCAAAATATTTTGATTTTTGGATGAGTTATAATTTGAATATACAATGCATTTGATTTATAGCAAACAAATATCATCTGACATCTATATTTATATCCATTAATTCGATGAACAAATGAACTCCTCCTATGTCTGTAAATGACTAGGTATATATTACATTAGTAAGTTAAGAAGAAGTTTTGTCTCCTCTGCTATTCACGTCAACTAATTCAAAATTGTTAGTTAGAGCCGTGCTCACCTTTAGTGAAAAAGGCATTAACCTTAGCCTCCCATATTCTTATGTAATTTTGAAGCCCTCGATTATAGTAAACAAAGTTTAGCGTCATGGTTCAAATGTAAGATATACGTAAACTTTTGATAAAAAAAAAAAACTATATATATACGTAAACCATTTTTTTTAATCTCAAATTCAAACTAATATTGTTGTAGTCCTCATAACTTTTGTGACATTTCACTCATGACTCATCATTAACATACGGTGATTTATAATACAGTCTAAAATATTATGTATTGTGTTATTTCACCTACACAATTGTAATAAAAATTGATTGCACCCATTCGTTATCGATCCCAATAATTAACAACACATATTTAAAAAATACAAATAGAAAAGCTAAAAACTTTTATCTAATTTACAAAACAAAACCCAACTCGCACGTAAGTGTAAGTACTCATTTTAGTTAATTTGATTTAGGCCATGTTCTTTTTCATGTCGCTGATTCAGCAACTAGCGATAAGAAATTAATGTTATATTTATCCTTCTTAGAACGCAAGTATGTGGAGAGTAATTGAAAAACGGAACGCCGACGTTAAAAAATAAACACTGGAGAATTATGTAATTGGACGCCAAAAATTTCAGCGGCAGCAATACCACGTTATTATTCTCTACATCTATTAAATTAGACGTCAGAAAGATTATATATGTGCCACCTATACATCTCTAAACTCTTAAGCTTTTAATTTTTGGGAAATTTGGTTGACTAGCCATCCCACCAACATTAATTAAGTTTATAGCACCTAAATAAAAAAGTCTATTGTTTCCAAAATTTTATGACGATTTTGCCCTTTTCAGTTCATAGACATGTTGCAACAAATAGACGGTCTATTTGTTGCTTAAGATAGTTTTCTTTTCTTTCAATTTTTTTTAAGATCGCTCATTTCCAAAACTTTGTGTTGTGATACTTTTAACATTACCAAATAAAACTGTGAAATCCAATCACATTTCCTCCCCCTTGATGTTTGGTTATTTGTGAAATTAATAGATGTGTAGAAATAGACCGTCTATTTAAAAATAGTCTATTGTCGTTCTGTTTATACTATCTCAAATAATAATTCTATTTATTGTTTTAGTTGAAACATATTTTTACCTTTTTAGTTGATCATATGGTTTAGAAATTGTGGGAGTTTAATTTTACATTCATCCCTTTATATAGTAGCAACTTTCAATTTTTAATTAATTTGTTTTTGCTTATATGAAAGTTAATTTTTTGTAATAAATAGACATACTATATAAAAATAGACTGTCTATTTAAATAGTATACAATTCCTTACACGTTACAACATTTTCCGTGTATTTGTAAAATATATATCCATTTTGAAAAATTCTAAATATGTTAGAAAGAGAAAAAAATATACTTTTTCGTGTATTTGCAATTTCGTTTCGATATATGTATAAACCTGTAGAGCCATTTGAAGTTTTGTGGGGGTATAAGGGCAAAAAAGACAAATTACTGGGAAAAAACTCCACAGCTATTTACTTAATTAATGGGCGTTGACCAGGAGCATTGTGTTCAAAATTTTTGTTTATATCGAATTTCAGATTTTCGGGTTTATGTTCAAAATTTTTAGATTTTTCAGTTATATCAAATTTCGGGTTCAGGTTTATATTTGGGATTTTCAGGTTTTCGCGTTCCCTCAGATACTCGTACGTGTTTAAATACGTGTTCGGTTCAGATAATACTTGATACCTGAATACCGTGAAAAAAAATCCTTTGGACTATTTTTTAAATAAAAAAATCATTAGATGACTACACTTAAATTTTTATAATTTATCTAAATTACTTTTATAGATTTTTTAAATTTTATCACTTTATGATTTTTTATATGTTTGTAACAAATTTTATTTAGAAAATATTAATATTATAATAGTACTATTTTTATAATTTATAGATTTATTTTAAATTTGAAAAAAAACTATATTTAAAATTTAGTGAATTGATGATTTTAATGATTTTGATAATAATTATGTGAAAAGAATATTAAATATTCCAATATAGTTGTTGGAATATGCGAGGAGTAATTAGAGTGAGTTTTATCCTTTTAAATTATTGGATACATTAGAATTATATTTAATAAAATTTCTAAAACATATTCAGTTTAAAAAATCATACATAAAAAATCGTGTGCTTTAGTTTTAATAAGATAGGTGTGCAATCAAACTACAAATTTTATCATAAAATCATTACAGGATAAAAAAATATAATCATAAAATCATTACTAGATCACACCATATCTAATTCATCATAAAATCGTTCTTAAATAGCGATGATCTTGTGACGATTTGTTATATCTTTGTTAATTCATTGTCAATATGTTTATAGTATTCTCCCTTTTGCTATGAGTACTTATATCTTTAAATAGTGAGAGTATAAATTATCGCCAAACCATGACTAAATCCAACACTAATATAATTCCTTTTTCTTGTAGTAGTTTATGAAATGCTAGATAAGATCCATTTGAAACACGAGAAAATGAATATAAAAATATCATGAAAAATTTAAGTTTTAGAGTTAAATTTACGTAATTATAACTCGTAAATTTAAAATTAGATTAAATTTATTATTAGTTATTTAAAAATTATAAACTACAGTCCGTACCATCCAAATTAATCAAAAATTTTTAATATCATGTGAAATAAAGTTTTTGATTAAATATTATATTTTTTTTTATCATATTTACATATATACTAGTTAATATTGAATGTTTTCATAGAAATAAATTATTTAATATTCAACGTTCAATGTTTAATGAAAATAGAAAATATATTTATTTATGCTAAATTGAAAATTTGCTTACACGAAATTGGAAATTATTGAATATTTGACATATGTCGATAATCCGATCAATTAATGATGCATGTTCAAATCTCGTGAATAGTAATTTGACGACGTGTCAAACTCACATCGAAGTTCTGCTTTATATAATAAGATAGATTCTAAAAACATTATTAGTATAAATAAAATATAACATATTAAGAAATTTGTGAATATACGGCGCATGAGTTCTCACCTAATAATATACAACAAAATACATTATCTTTATTTACCAGTTCCAAGATTTTTTTAATAACATGTTGGCTAACCAAAAAAAAAAAAACAATTGTAGCTTTTAGATACAAATATATAAATAAAAATTTACCAGCCTGTTATCGAATCGAATTGATTCACACGATTTCCTAAGCATTGACCTATCCAAAAAAGTTAATATATTCAAAACACATGGAATCGTTTTCCTCGCATGAGATAGTATAATTTTTTAAATAAATAAATTTAATTTTGTTGTATTGTACTGCTCTATAAATAGCAACCTTGAATTGAGGTAAATCAAGAGACAAAAACCCAAATATGGATACAAGCTACGAGCTCATGGATCTAGAGGAGTTGACAACAAATGCAAAGAAAATACAAGAGGATATATTGGAGGAGATACTCAGAGTTAACGCAAACACAGATTATCTTCACCGTTTTCTCCATGGGAGCTCCGATAAAGAGCTGTTCAAGAAGAATGTACCAGTGGTGACATACGAGGATGTTAAGCCTTACATAGAACGTGTTGCTAATGGAGAACCTTCAGATGTCATTTCGGGTGAACCTATTACAAATTTCTTTGTAAGGTATACACGCATTGTCAAACTACTGAAAGAAGATTTATTATATAGTAATAGATAAATTTAAATATGTAATGTTTGCGACGTTATTGGCGTGTGTGTGTATAGTTCTGGAACTTCGGGAGGAAAACATAAGATATTTCCTGTCAACAACAAGTACTTCGAGAAAAGGATCTCCATCGATGCTCTACGCTCCTCCATTGTAGCCAAGTAACACTTCTCACACATATACATACATCCCTTGCAGGGTCGGCTTAGCTATAGTTGGGGTTCTAAAACAAAAAAAGTTTTTGGATTCATTAAATTTAAATTTTTTTTGCTAAGTATTTTTTTAAAGTTTTTATTTGTGATGTTTAATCATATGAATTTATGATAAAAATATAAACACATATACATATAAATTTTAACTTTTAAAAAATTATTTCTAATTTTTTAAAAATGGACCTTTTAACTAGTTGGACTAAGCCGTAGTATCTATTATCTTGCCGGCTTTTGGCTCCGTTAAGGTTTATCACCTTTGCGGCTTAGTTCTTGTATCCGGCTTTTAAAATCAATAAAAACTTCTTTACGGAAAAAAAAAACTAGTTGGACTAAGCCATCGCCCCTTTGTCCCCCACCTAAGCCAGCTCTGATCTCTTGAGTTATGACTTCCATAAAATTCATCTCTTTTTACTTCGGGTCTGTAGGCATATCAATGGCGTGGAGAAAGGAAAGGTGATAGCATTTCTTAACACCAGACCATTATCCAAAACTCCTTCTGGTTTGCCTGTTGCTCCTGTGGTCACAAGTTTTTTAATGAGCGATTATTTCAAGAAATGGCCATTTAAACGTTTTACAAGCCCAGACGAAGTCATGTTATGTGCAGACAACAAACAAAATATGTACTGTCATCTTCTTTGTGCTCTTGTCCAGAGAGAGGAGGTTGTGAGTATGTGTTCTCCCTTTGCTTCTATGGTAGTCCAAGCAATCACGTTTCTTGAAACATACTGGAAAGAATTGTGTACTGATATCCGATCTGGTCATGTTAGCGAGTGGATCACTGACCTTAAGTGCAGAGACTCGGTCTCTGTGATTCTTGGAGGACGGAATCCGAAATTGGCAAATCTTATTGAACACGAATGTAGCCAAAAATCTTGGGAAGGTATAATCACACGGCTATGGCCAAACATTAAATACATTCAAAGCATAGCTACAGGACAAATGATACAATACATCCCAATATTGGAGTTTTACTTAAACAAGGTGCCTCTCATCTCTCCGAGTTATGCGGCTTCTGAAACATTGTTGGGGATAAATGTGAATCCACTATGTAGACCACAAGATGTGTCTTACACATTTGTGCCCAATGTCTCCTACTTTGAGTTTCAAGAGGAAGGAAACAACGATGAAATAGTTGACCTTGTGAACGTCAAGCAAGGGTGTTTCTATGAGCCCTTGGTCACAAATCATTTCGGTGAGTTAAAGATATGGTTATTCTCTCAGTACATTAATATAATCAAGACTAATCAATTTTTCATTTTTTTCTAGGCTTATATAGATATAGAATGGGAGATATTCTCCAAGTGACTGGGTTCTACAATAGTGCACCTCAATTTAGATTTGTACGTAGAAAAAATATGGTTCTGAGTGTGCAAGTGGAGACAACAACTGAAGAAGATCTTTTAAAGGCGTTGAATCAAGCAACCCTCATTCTCGAATCTTCAGGTCTCCTGTTGATGGGCTTTACATGTTACTCTGATATCTCTAATTTTCCAGGTCATTATGTACTATACTGGGAGCTTAAATCCAAAAACTTTGAAGGCATTCTTGAACTAGATAACAAAATAATGGTGAAATGTTGTTGTGTAATGGAAGAATCATTTTATGCTCTTCATCGAGAGATTATGAGAAAAGATGGTTCAATCGGAGCTCTAGAGGTAAGAGTGGTGCAACAAGGATCGTTTGATTGTCTCATGGAATATTTTATATCTCGTGGTGCTTCTGCATCTCAGTACAAGACACCTATATGCATAAACTCTCCTGAAGTTTTAGCAATTCTTGAAAGTAAAGTTCTTGCTCGGTTTTTCAGCGATAAATCCCCTCATCTCTAGTTAGATCTATTCAAAGCAATATAACTGAAACATAAAGAGAAAATTACCTGGTGAGACTGGTTTACGGTTTCTCATGAAATTTGTTGTTTTGTGTGTAATTTGTGTTTATTATGTTAATTTTTATTTGTTTAGTTGTTAAAAATATGAAGCAAAGTAATCATATATAAAAGACAGGACACCGTGTATTTGATCAATTATATACAAACCAAATCGTTCATAGGAAGATTGGCACCAATGACCAACAAAAAGGCATAATTAATTTTGTATTCATTATCAAAGAAATCGTCTATATTTTATGTAGGGACAGTTGCACATATCGCCATATTTTCAATAAGGGTTTTCGTTTTTACCATCAGTTTTTTTAGCGCAAATGTCATAAATCGACATGTACAATTACGAAGTTGTCCTTGCGAAGAGAATAGGGGGAAAACTGCTAAGTTGAACTGAGCGGCGTATTTGGGGTAACACAGTGCGTGGTTGCGTGTCAAAATTCCGTGTACTACCAATGGATTCCGTGGATTTATATAAGAGGCAAAGAATCACATCTACTAATGAAGAAGAGGTTCGTTGGTAACTTTCTTTGCTAATATCAGTTTTGGGAAGTTGGCTAAAGGTGACTTTTAGCGGAGCTGAAGAACAACAACTTTGGAACCATGTCAGATACACCGGATCCAAGGTGGACAAAGGTATGGGCATCCTAACTTGGCATTGTTTATTGGAAAATTAGGGAAATTTTGGTTGTTTTTCTTCAAGATCTTCAAGTCTTGAACACCTAGATTGAACAAGCTAACAAAATTTTTTGTTTCTTGCTTTCGATATCGAGCTTAAGGTGCTGAAAAAGCGGTTGTGGTTTTGTACGGTTCCTGGGTTTGTAACGACGCAAGCATTTGGGATTTTGTTATAACCTCAGGGTGGATGTCGTGAGTGGTACTATTAACAGAAGAGATTTCGCATGAAGACCAACTAGCCTCTGTGAAGAAGGCTTTTGGTTTCGATGATTTCAAATCCCACCTAATACTTTGGCTCCCTTGTCACCTATATGTTTTTCCTTCATCAAAACGTCCTCCAATCATGATTGAGGATGACAGTGGTGTGCGATTCTTCCTCCAAGAAAAGGAACTTGCAGAGCATTTGAATTGGCTGCTTACATTGGAAGAACTCGCATTTATCTCAAGCGAAAACAAACTTGGAAGCCGAGGTACAAAAGAGAATCAGAATAGAAGTGGGGAGCTGACAAACGTTTCAGCTACAACAGGAAAACAAGGAAAGGAAAGAGATAAAAGGCTGGAAGAACACTTTTCTAAAGGCGGCATTGTACTTGAATCAATTAGCACACCGAGCACGCAGCTTTCCGACGAACAACATCGGTCATAGGGCGGGCAGAAAGATTCAGCTGGTGATGATGTTATACCCACAAATGTTAGTGGGATAATTTGCCTCGCGGATGCAATTACACTAGAAAGCAGCCACCATAGGGAGATCCCACTTCCAGGAGAAGAACCAAACTGTGTTAACATATTGTGTGTGGGAACAACATGTGATGACAGGAGCATAAGCTCCAGGAGGTCGAACCCATACACTGACAAGGGAAAAGGACTTGCGCAGGAAGAAGATGGGCCACCAACGATCGAGTTGGCTGGTACCACAGACTCATATCTGAATGAAATTACAGGGTACGATGCAGAGGTTCATGGTGGGGATGAGGCTCAGTTTGAAAGCGAGCAGTACAACAACGATGACTGGATGAACATGCAAAAATTGGCGAATGCTCCTTGGGGGCACTTATTAGCGACCAAACCGAACAAGAGGACGACCAGGGTGCAAATGGCACATTGACAACTGAACCTAGGACACAGGACATAACAGAAGACGTTTTCCAGTACTGCAAAGATGTTGTTAAGGTCGCCTGAAGCCTTTCACTCCTGTTCGATGAAGTAGCAGAGGGGCAAGACATAGAAACTGAGGTCGGGAATGCGTGATATTATGACAAGGACCAAGTCGAGTTTGGCAGGAACGGGGTAATCATAGCAGACGGGGACCTATGCATTGGACGCGTGTTCCCCAACAAGGTTGCATTGCAGAACACATTGTCATTGTATGCTATAGAAAAAACAATTCACTTTTCCAGCCGCCAAAGTTAGATAAAATGCGGGTAATTGCATAATGCCATGATGAACACTGCCCTTGGAGGGTGCGTTGACAAAGGATTCAGAGAAATTTGAAATACGAACACTTGATCTGTGGCATACCTGCACTCTTACGACAAGGGATCAATATGCGAAGAAAACGACCTCAAAAGTAATAGCGGAAGTTCTGAAAGGCAGATATGTTAACAGAAAGGTTGGACCGAGAGCAAGTGAAATACCATAGCTAATTCTACAAGAGCTTAAGGTGTCCCTACTGTACAACAAAGCGTGGAGGGGAAAAGGGAAAGCAATATTGAAGGCACGCGATAGCGATGAGGAAAGCTTCAAACTCCTTACAGCTTACATGTATTTGCTGAAGGAGGCCAACCCGGGCACAATATATGACATTGTCGGCAAACAGAGTAAGAAGGGTGAACAACAATTCAAATATATATATTTCTGTCGGTTGGTGCTTCAATAGCATGGAATAAGTATATGTGAAAATTTGTGGTTTTCGACGCTACAACAATATGAGCTAAGTTCAAAGGGTGTTTAATAAGCGCGTGCATGCAAGAAGGGAACTTCCAATTCTATCCTCTCGCTTTTGTTGTTGTTGATGGTAAGAATGACTGCTCGTGGAGATAATTTTTTGGGAAGCTGAAAAGCATACTGCCCGACAGCCTGGACATGGTCATTGTGTCGGACATTGAGTACCCAAACGCATTCAATTGAGCATGTGTCGTGCACCTTGAGCGTAATGTAAAGACAAAATTCAAAGTCCGTGGACTGCAAATCCTAGTTGGCAATGCTGCACGTGCTTTTACACTTGGCGAGTTTAGAGAATGGTTCGATAAAATAACTTGTAGATCCCCTGAATGCATAAGGTACCTTTCGGAAATTGCTTTGGAGCACTAGATACAAGCATAATGTCCTACGAAGCGATACAACATTATAAGCAGTAGTATCACCAAATCGTGGAATTCAGCAGTAGAAAAAGTAATTACACAACCCATCGTTGGCCTTGTGGAGGCACTACGCATGAAGCTTATGTCATGGTTCTGTGTGCGACGAGCAAAGGCCGAGAAACAGAGGACCCTGCTGACCAAACATGCAAATGAGCTACTGTTTCGCAACCAGTAAGAATCCGATGGACTGAATGTCTTCCAAGCGTCTATGTTCGGGTTCAAAGGGATAGAGGACAATGGTAACAACCACTACGTCGAAGTGCGTAAAAAGCAATGCACTTGCACATAGTTCACAAAGATGGCTCTCCCATGCAGACATGCTCTTGCAGCTGCTCGAATGGTCAACCTGGACGGAGAATCGCTTTCATCATAAGAATACCATAATGGTTTTTGGCGTGAGGCATACAACACAACAATATATCCAATCCGCAACATATGTGATGAAAATGTACCTGTGCCGATTGAGGAAGACGAGGAAGACGAGTACACCCAACCTCATGCAAGAAGGGGAGCAGGAAGAGCTCGAAAAAGGCGATACCTATCAAGAGGAGAGAAACTGGTAATGTTGAGAACATAACATAAAAATGTTAAGGACTGCCCAATCATGAAAACATTGGAGACACAGCTAACAGTGGGTTTTTTTTTGTGTGGTGAACATAAACATGGGACAAAGAGAACCAGGAGATGCAGACTATGTTCAGAGACATAGCATAATCGAGCAATGTGTGACCTGCGACCCAAATCAAGTAATCATCTTAAACAGGAAACAAAACTCATCGGCATTGGCTAGTACCTTCACAACATGTGCGATTAATGCAACTCTTTCGTAGGTAGATGAGCAGGATCGAGGGTTGGAGTTTTTTTGGCTTGGCATAGTTGACAAACAGCTAGAAAAATGCCAAGCAACTGAAGTGTAAGATATAGTAGAAGGCTCGAGATGGTTAATGGTCAAAAGAGTAAGTTTTTTCGCATTTTGGAATGGTAACCGCATCTGGCCCTATGGGAAAGTGTTCCCTTGTAGAAAACAGAGAAAGGAAGGAGTTAATTTTTTTCTGAGGGATTTTGGTACAATATCTTGTAATGTGGCAATGCCATTTTTGAACAAGTATGTATTAATGCAAAAAACGTGCAGAAGGTTTGTAAAATGGGAAGTTCATAAACTTTTAAACAGATATCGTACACATCAAGCTCATTACATTACATGCTGGAAAGATAACAGAAAACAAAACGAGAGCTTAGACCATAACTTGAAAATGTTACAAGGGAAACTGAACTAGACAAAATTCATGCTTTCGTTTCAATATTGCACAAAATAAAAAAACAAGACAATATACCACTGCACTCACATTGCTAGCTACATCCCTCTGTTTCCTTTATGGACATGGAAAAGAAACCAAAAACATCCGACATCAAAGGATCAACTACTAACATCTGGTTCCATATGTTACATGGTTAACAAGGGAAGACATTGTACTAGAGCCAAGCACTTCTAGCAAATCTTCTCAAAACGGAAAGCGTAGGTGAAGTGGATGCAGTGGACACACACACTAAGGTTGGTACTACAACTAAAGAAGCAAAAGGGGAAGTACAAGAATCCAATAAAACCATCATATGCACCACTTCTTGGCTGACGAACCGCTAAATCGTTTCAATAACAACATCAAAGATCTCAACAGCACATTCCAAGCCACCACACCTATCCTAGAAAGAGCAGAAAAATACCATACCCACCTCATACATTCCACAACACATCAAGAAGGTTGTATCAGCCATCCTCGCACCCGAAATTTCACGAGAAGCTCTTGCCAAGTAGTCAAGGCCAACCTGTGATAGACCAAACTGGGCACACAACCTTAGACCTTCAACATAGACTGAAGTTGTGTTTCCATCTTCAAGACAACGGGTCAGGAAATGGCGATACGCAGAGCCCTCATTTGCTAGATGAGAGACACTTATAAAATCATACAATCCCACCTTTTCTAGTACATTCGGAGAGTAAGCGATGTGTCTACCTTCATTGGCAGCTGCTATGAAAAGGCCAAGAAACTGGAACCCAAACCGACCAACACACTCAACAATGTTAGTAAGAAGAGGTTCTAGATGTAAGGCATAGTTCAGGGAAAAGGTATGAGAGGTAGATGAAGAAATAATCAGATGTAGGGAAGCATACATCATATGGAAGAATGGTTAGGCTATTTATCGTGTTTTTTAAGGGGCACATGTGAAGCTTCCCTATAGGAGATATGTACGGGAAATTGTGCTAACTAAATGTGGGCTTTGGTGTGGAAATAAAAGTTGGATAGGGGAGAGGATATAAAGTGAGTAAAGAGGTATTAATATTGGAAGACATGATGAAATTAATGCAACACTGGCTTAATAGGAACAACATAACTAAGGAGAGGTGAGAGAAGGTGAACACAGAGTCAGTTGCTACAGTAACAAAGTTCATTACAAAACATCTAACAAAGCATAAGGAACATCACAAAAAACCAGTACAGCAGAAAACCCCGACACCGACGCTGGATCGATTAACCTTGTCTCACACATTGAGGTAGAGAGTCATAGTTCCACGTGCGTTCACGCGGTCGTACCTTTACTGGACCTAGCTGTTGGAGCTGTCGCAAAACTGCCAAAGCAATTGTATTCTGCATCCTCAAAAGACACTTCAATGGCAAGGAAATCATGCATAGCAACCAGGGCATTAGTTTAATTACCAAGGTACAAGTAAAAGAGCCCGCCAAAACAAGATGTGAGAAATTACCAGTTGAATGGCGTGGACAAGGAAGGAAGCATCCTCAGCCCTCCCAGCTTTCGCAGCTAAACACAAACTTTCCAAGTAGCATGCAAACGGGTTCTTAGCCCTATACATTTGACAAAAACCTTCTGCAAGGCGACAAAACATCAACTAACCGAACGTTAGAGAGAAAGTGACTCAAAGGCAACATAGACAGAAATCCCACCGAAGAGAACAACAAATAGAAACGCCTATTAGCAACAATCAAGCTCCTGGTATCAACGAAACCGAAAGAACAAGCATGCAAGAAAATGTCAATACACAGTTCATCAGGAAACATATCCATGAGACACCCCAAGTGATGCAACCCAAGATCTCTAAAACAGGAAAACAGAACCTTTCAGAACTGAATTTAGAAGCATAGTCTGCGAAAGACCAAGGTCGAATTCAATGGATTGGGAAAAGAACGGATAGATGTTTCAGATCTAGAGAATTAACTCTATATTTGATGCAAAAACG
>OVAN01003957.1:262-27111 GCA_900406275.1 Anastatica hierochuntica
GATGTCTATATCGGCCTCTAGTTTGGTCGTCAATCGGTTCCAATACTCGTTCGTAGGTCTGGCGTCAATCGGCGTTTTAGACATTTGGTTTTCTGACGCTTTTGGTGATTCCGTATTGCTTCAGAGGATGCACCATGAGAGTTATCCGAGGACCATCGATGCTAGCCTTGGCACTCGGATGCTTTAGTTTCTTGCTGACGGACAGACTTTATGTGGAGATCGGTCATGATCGACTATCTCCGAAGCTTTGAAACCGATTCCGGAAGAGATATCTCGAACGATGAGAACCTTAGAGTTTTCGGGTATCCTTACGATTCCTGTCTCCGAAAGGGAAAGCATCGCTTCCGTAATCCTTTTCAGGCATCGATTTCGTCGGGACAGTTTTTGATCCCAACAGTCAAGCTTGCAAAATTCCCATTGCTCGCCGTGTTCATAGCAAACCGGAAGTGTTGATGGACTCCTCTATGGAATAGCCTTAGAAGACTACTTTGAGTGAATCCATGGTGAGGGCAATTCCTCACTTACCCGTTAAACCTTTGCCAAGCTTCACCTAATGTCTCTTCAATCCCTTGTTCGAAATTAGCAATGCTATTCCGGAAATTTGAAGTTCTCCTTTGTGAGTAAAATTGACCAAGGAACCTCCTTTTACATTGTTCCCACGTGGTTATATAAGAGCTAACCACGGTCTCCTCCCATTGTGAAGCCTTATCCCCTAATGAGAAAGAACAGAGAGATATCTTCACATAGTCTCCCGGGATTCCTTGGATCTTGGTTGTGTCACATAGCCTCTCAAAGTTGTCTAGGTGTTCGATGCGGTTCTCCATATCCAACCCAAAATATCTTGCATTGTGGATCATGTTGATGAGGCTAGAGTTGATCTCGGGATGGGGCATATCTCCGGGTGGGGGTCTTATTCCCATCCTTGTGTTGCTCGTGATTGGTGTATCAAAGTCACCAATGGTCTCCTCATGCTCCCATTCCTCCAACTACTTCTTGAAGTTGTTAATTCATCCTTGCAATAGAACACAAACAAAAGAAAAGTATATTGTTAAATAACTCAAAAAGTAAAGCTTAGTGTCAAACTCAAATGAAATCCCAAAGAAAATCACAAACTAGCATCCGTGCTACCCGGCAACGGCGCCAAAAACTTGTTGGCAATGCCTTTTGTTCTTGCAAACGCAAGGCACCGCGTACGAAGCTTTAAATTTGTAAAAGCCCGTTTCCTATCAATAACACAATTCGCAAGTGCACAGATATGTCATCGTAGTACTTGGGGGTCGAACCACAAGGAGCAAAATGCAATATGAACCTAGTCTAGACTCAAGACTCTAAATGATGCATTCTAAAGATAATATGCTTATTTACAACCTAAATATGAATGAAAACTAAGCTAAAACACACTAAAATATGTATGAAATTGTATGTACATCATCCTTCAACTCCCTCAACTCCTTCTCCAGGCTAGCTGACCTTTCCTTCTCATCTTTGAGACTACGGATGTGGTCACCCACAATGACTCTCCCGATTTAGGCTACCTCCATCGATGCCCTATCTTCCGGATGATTGAGGAAGGCTGTCATCTGATACACGAAAGTAGAAAACAAGGTTAAAACCAGAAGAGATAATAACATACCTAAAAAGTAAAAGCCAAATGCTTACCTTCAACATTTTCCTTTGAAGAAAGGAGAGCACTCCGATGAAGTCATAACAATGATAAGAGAAATCCACTACAGGTAATTCCTGGACTTTCAGCTGTTGCAGAGTATCGTCCAAGTCAGAGGGAGAGATAATTGAGGACGTTGTGCTTGTGCCTTTCACCTTCTTAGCTAGGGAAGAGGGGACATTGGACTTGTGCTGAGACTTCCTCTTGGTGCCTATCATTGGACATCTCCACATCCTCAGAGTTCGACGTCTTGCCCTTGAACCGGTCTTCGCTACCCTTGCTGCCTTAGCCCTCTTGAAGTCCTCCATAACCATTGATGTTAATTCGGCCATATTCCGTGCATCAGAAGAACAAGTATTCACACAACAAAGAGAAGGACAAAAGCAAATCAGGAAAAAGGTAGAAGGCAAAAGCGAACCCTAAACGTTGCGTTCTACTAGAGCCTCTGAACTTAATAGGAAGGTGGTGATCCTTGCATGAAGTAGAAGCTTCAGAACATGTTCTACCTTCTTCTTACCTCTCTTGACTTTGTCTCTTGAATCCTCTACAAAGCAAAAAAAAAAAAACAATAAGGAAATGGTTAGGGTCAAGACAAAGAGGAAAACCAAAAGAAGCTGCTTATCCTACACCTACCAATGGGCTTCCACAAAGTAATGAATCCCGGTTCTCCACCCACATTCATGAAAATAAATCGCTAGGCCCAGGGTTAGCATAAGGCAACACCTTTCTTTTCTCCCCTTTCCAACGCTTTGATTATTGTAACATTTGCCCTAGTGTGAAAATAATACCTTCCTTCACCATGGGCAACAGGTGAAAAGTAATAGGCGTACAACAGCTCGTCAACCCCCACATCAAAGCCATGGAAATCATCCATCACCTAGATTAGAGTTAGAAATCTCCACGAAGGGGGATTTAGCTGCGAGGGGCCTATCCCAAAGTGGTTAGCCAAATAGGTTTGAGGCATCTGGGGAAGGTGGAATCAGAGGCTCATCTTCAACGATGGGAGCGGGTCTGCTGTTAACCTCAGCCTCGGTGTCCATCACCAGCGTGTAGTTGTCAAGTTCCCACTGGAAATTCCATGAACTTGTTTTTCTGTTGAACCATTCCCTTGCCATCTCCCAGCGCCCTATGATTTTTGCACTATTGACCGCAATGGCATTCTTTTCAACAAAGATATTGACCTTGGCCCATATTTCCACAACCTCCTTCTCTAGATTAGCTTTCTCCACAATCAGCGCTTGGGTACAGTAAGACTACCTCTGATTCATGGATTTTAATCCCCGAGCCAAGTCCTTCTTATCCCTTAGCTCCTTTGCCAAGCCAGATAACTTTTTCTTCTCAGCCTAGAGTTTGCAGATGTGGTCCTCTACCATGATCTCCATATGTCAACCGCCTCTGTGGACAACTTTTCCATCGCATAACTGAGAAAGACAATCATCTGGCATGCGAAAGCAGAAAATGAGGTTAGAACTAGACGAAACAAATAAAAGACCTAAAAGGCATAAGCTAGATGCTTACCTCCACCATCTTCCTTTGAAGAAAGGAAAGCACTCTGACGGAGTCATGAAGAGGGTAGGAGACTTTGACTGCACGGAATACCTGGACCTTCAGCTATTGCATGGTATCATCAAGGTCATAGGGAGAGAGAGAGATGAGGATCTTGTGCTTACGCCTTTTTGCTACTTAACCTGGGAAGAGGAGGCGCTTGACATGTGCTGAGACTTCCTTTTGGTACCCGTCACTGTTGGGAGTAATTTAGGTCATGAGAATTCCCCAAACTTAGATGGAGTACAACAGTAACACCTCAAACCAGGGGAATGCCTAGAAGCACGAAGCCAGACGACGTCTCATAGTTGGAAGTCGGAAGTCTGACGATCAAGCATAGCCAGAAGCCAGAAGCCAGTTGACCACCGTCGCTCCTCTATTTTCTCTATTTAAATTAGTAGATAATGACATGTATTCTAGAAAAAGATGCATATATTCTACATATAATCATGAAACTCATGTATAAATACCAAGCTCAAGGGCAAAGCGTGTATGCACGAAAACCCTAAGCCATGAATCAGTACAACAAGCAACTCTTTTGCCATCTTTGATCTTTGAGCTCAGCTTAAACGTCTTAAAACCTTTGCTAAACAATCATCGACTTCCAGCTTCCGTAGTGCTATGAAGAACGACCAAAATCACCCATAACAGTTGGCGCTAGAAGGAGGGGAGCTTTCAAAAGACAATCGTGAATCAGAAAACATCACACCAGAACGAGCAGAGCTCACCTACGATGAGATGCGATCTCAACTAGAGACTTTTCAAAAGAGACTAGAAGAGATGGAGCAGCTTCGAAGGGATCATACTCCAACTGGAGCTGACGCAGCAACTGTAGAGCTTCAGACCCTGAGGCAACAGATGGAGGCAACAGATGGAGGCTCATGCCAAAACGTTCCAAGAGAACACGTAGCGCATGCAACAGCTAGAGCTGGAGAACGAGACCCTCAGAGAGGCAAACTCGGCTCTGATGGCGAATCAAGCAACAAAACACAGGTTTAGGGTCCAGGTACCCTGATGCCAACTCTGGAAACTCTTCCTACCATAGCACCCCGGACGTAAAGCGCCATAATCTAAGCCAGGAAGTCATAAGTTTCACGGCTAGAGGACAAGATGGGATCCTGACACCACATCATGATGCATTAGTTATCTTTTTTTCGGTGGCAAATTGTTTGGTGAAGATAATACTCATCGACAATGGGAGCTCTACGAACATACTTTTCCTGGGAGCATACGCGGACCTAGGTCTGACCCAGGAAGCCTTGGTCAAGAAGACCATGTCGCTGGTGGGCTTCAGTGGGGAAGTCAAGCAGACCATTAGAGAGATAGCGCTTGTGCTCTAGAGGAATCAACTTATCCACTAAGTTTTATGTCATAGATTGTCCCTCTGCCTACAACATGATCATGGGAAGACCCTGGATACACGAGATGATAGCCGTGCCATCAACTCTGCA
The DNA here is from genome assembly GCA_900406275.1 of Anastatica hierochuntica. Taxonomy (NCBI): domain Eukaryota; kingdom Viridiplantae; phylum Streptophyta; class Magnoliopsida; order Brassicales; family Brassicaceae; genus Anastatica; species Anastatica hierochuntica. The sequence goes on from OVAN01003957.1 coordinate 4,922, forward strand.
CCAAGTACTAAAGTTTCCAACCCCATGGGGAATTAAAGAGGTCAAGGGTGATCAAGAAAACGCTCGATCATGCTACCAGACAACTCTGAAGGTGAAGATAGCTCTGTTATAGCAATTACAGAGGCCACTTCCCGCATTGCATACTGAAGAGCCGGAAGTGGAACAACTTGACGACGTTCCCCTGATACCCGAGAGTAAGGCAGGAACCTCAAAATAGGGGCAAGACTGCAAGAAGGCATAGGCTAAAGGTTGATAGACTTTCTCAAATCCAATGCGGAATGCTTCGCCTGGTCCCACGTGGATATGCCAGGAATAGACCCGAAAGCCGTAGTCCATAAGCTGCAAGTGGACCCCAGATACCCAACAGTCAAGCAAAAAAAGGAGGAAGTTCGCACCTGAACAAGACCAGATCATCAATGATGAAGTAAAAAACCTCATGGCGGCTAGGTTCATTAGAGAGGTTCACTATCTGGATTGGCTAGCAAACGTCGTCATGGTCCAGAAGAAGAACGGAAAATGGTGCATTTGCATAGATTTCACGGATCTAAACAAATCTTGTCCCAAAGATCCTTTCCCGCTTCCCCACATAAACAAGCTAGTGGGTGCCACAACTGGACACCAGCTAATGATCTTCATGGATGCCTTTTCTGGGTACAATCAAATACTCTGTGGGAACCTAAATTCACACTGTCAAAGTTAAGTGGTTCACGGATTCTCTGTGGCCAAAAAGCGACGAGATAAGTCGATGAATACGAAAAATTAGGTTAAGATTGCGAAACTAAACTACAAAGACAATAAGATGTAAATCGTGAGTAAATTAGATACGAAAACAGACTGTGATATTGAAGTAAATAAGATTCCAACTACGAAACAAGGATGTGACAGGCTGGAATCAATACGAGACAAATTGCGAAGCGAGATGCATATAACAACGATAAAGTAACAGGATTCAGATAAGTAAAACGTAAGCGAAGAACAATACGAATACGAAAGTAAATCGTAGATCTAAACAGAATCGTAAACGAAGAACAATATGAAAGTAAACGAAGAACAACTCGTCAAATACATTTTATGAAGAAAGTAAAGAGGGATCTTATTCGAATTCGTGGTATGAGCGTGCGCACCCGGTGTTTAAGCCGTGACCGCAAGATTTACTGGCGAAGAATCCGTAGAACTACAGTGTAGACTCGTTACCTAGTTGAGACGCAGCTCACTAACTAATAGAGAGATAAGAAACCCTAGTTTTTTCGAAGTGTTTTGCAATGACGAGAGGTCCTCTTAACCATCATGCCTTGCACCGCTTATATAGATCTTCGTGGGCTTGGCTCGTTTCCTTTTCCGTCCTCGATTCGTGCTTATCCCTTCGTGGAAATATTCCTTTTCCTTAATTCGCATATATCCTTTTTCGAGATGTTTCCTTATCCTTTCGACTTTGACTTTAATCGCGAAAACCCTAATTAAACCGTCATTGCAAATGGGCCGATTCTCATCCGGAATCGTAAGTGGACTTATCATCACGGTTTGGACTCTTTCGGGCCGTTTCGCGGCTAAATGACTTTTACGATTCCTTTCGGAGAAGTCATTCTTCGTATGGCTTCAAAACGATAGTTTCGTGGAATGACAGGATCGATCGTATAGTTTAGAGTCTTCCGGTGCTCAAGTTAACCGTAATCGTTTTATACGATCGATACGAAATCCTACGGAAAAGATGAATTCTCACGATTGTCATTACGACGGTTTGACGAGAATTCCAATTGAGATGAAATGAGAGATGATCAAATGACGACTCAAAGGAGATGATGATTGGATAGGATGTGGTTTGGTTCGCGAGTAACGGCCAAACGTTGTCCAACGTCAGGACTGTGTGTTGGTCTTGACGCCAATTGGCGCCAAGACAGACCCTCTCTCTTGGCGTCAATTGGTGCCAAGACCATGCCCCGGGCTTTGGCNTTGGCGTCAATTGGTGCCAAGACCGTTCCCCGGTCTTAGGCATCAATTGGTGCCTAGACGTTCTTCCGAAACGATGCAGTTTTCCGATGATCACGGAGGTTTCATATCGTTCCGAAATTCGTACTGTGAGGTCTTCCGAGAGTTATCCGTAGATGTTTCTTCGAAATGATGCAGTTATCCTATGTTCTCGGTGGTTCCGTATCATCTCGAAGTTTGTATCTCGGGGCCTCTCGGAGTCGTCTGGAAGTTTCGGGCGTTGATTTTGATGTTGTCGTTTTTGACCCCAACAGTTAGCCCCCCAGCTCGCGATATTCGGTTGCGAGTCTCGTGGGCGAGTGATATGTGTTTAGTTGGAATCTACGGCCAAAATGATTGTGGAGACGACCTTTATCGATTATTTTGTTGTGAAGGAATTCCTATAAGTATTGGGCTCCTCCTCCCATTCTTCATTCATTCTTCACTTTCTTCTCTTTCTTCCAAACTTTCCACTTGAGAGCTTTTGAGATAGTCAGGATGACTTCCTCATGCGAAGAAGGGAAAACTAGCGTGGCCGCGGCGGAGACCATTCTTCCGGAAGGCCTTCAGCAGCTCTTGGCCGAGTACGTCGTTCTCAGAGCGAGATGGACCAACATGATGCCGAGGTGGCCGTAATGTTGGTCCCTCGGTCGGCTCCTTTGCCACTTCCCCTGACTATCCCTGACGTCGGATCCATTCAACCAGTGAGCTCATCTATGACATCCATTCTGGTCGGCGATCCCGAGCCAGAGCCGACGCCAGAGTCGATGCCTCCTCCTTCGATTGCTCGAGAGACCGTTTTAGGTTTACGGGCATTGAGCGTCACCCCAGCAGTTCCTGCGGAGAAATGCAAAAGGGGTCCTGGTCAGGTTGCGGTGCCGTGCAAGAAGAATCGTACCGAAGTAGCTGAGTTTGGACCCTACCCCCTTGGAGCCCAACGTCCAGGAGCGACGTCGCAGCATCTCGCTAAGGTTAGTTTACTGAACTTTTCCCTCATTACGTTAAACCCCTTCTCACCTCTTCTTTCGCGCAGTTTATCTTGTTAATTGACGGGATGCTTAGCAATTGTGGATCGGAGGCCGAGAGCCTTCGGAGGGAGCTCGCGGAGTCACAGGGGAAGCTTCGGGAGTTCGAAGGGAAGGCGGAAGCCGTCAAAGGCGCTCGCTCTATCGAACTATCTCAAAAGAAAACTCGGGTAGCCGAGCTCGAGAGAGACCTAGGGAAGACAACGAGCAAGGTACTCAAGGAGAAGCAGGCACGAAAGGCTAAGTCCTCGGAACTGCGTCGCCTGCAGCGAGACATGGAGAGGTCGCTGAGCTGCAATGTTGCGGTGGCCGTGGAAGAGTCGAGGATCGCTGCGCGTGCTGACGTTCAGGCTCGATTTTCCAGGATCGCTAGCTGCCTTGACTCGTAGCTGGTTGTTCACGACAGGGATCTGGCTCGGCTATTATCGAAGGAGTAACAAGCGAGACCGCAGTGTTTCTGAACAGAGATTCTCTGTATCGGGAGGCCGATGAGGCCAAGCTCGCTGCTCGTAGAGCGGAGTTGGAGACTACCGAGGGAGATTTTGGCTCTATCGTGGCTGCTCTGTGACCCAAGTGCATCCTTCCGCCGCTCCCTGGAGGCCCCGTGACGCAAGCTCTCAGAGGTGAGGAACCTCGCGATACTGAGTAGAAGGGAGAGGACGGTGCGGGTCCGAGTTCAGGAGATGTCGAGGGTGAGGAGGCAGTCCTACCCGGAAATGAAGACGAGTGAGGTTATAGTCCCATTTAGGGACATTTTATATTACTGTTTAGCTGGCCTTATAAGGCCTTTGTTTGTTTTTTTTTGTTTGGGAACCGGCCATGTGTGGTCGTAGGTCTCTTGCCGCTTGGCGGCCTTAGAATTAATGATAATAGATGTTTTTCGAAAAGAAAGGGGAGTTTACGAGTTCTTTGACTTGATTGGTCGTAGAGGGAAAACGCGAATTTTCATCTCGTGCTTAACTCTTTTTGATGATCATTCAATGCGTTACTCGGTTCAGGTCGTTTGGAAAATTCTGCGAAATTTCCTGAGCGTTGCGATATGAACGAAGAGACATGGTTTAAGATTCTCGTATCGGTTAGATATCATGCCTAGAGATGTTAGAGACCAATGTGCTGGGTTTTAGGGTAAGACCTAGGTTTACTCTCGGTTTTAGATATCATGCCTAGAGATGTTAGATATCCCGCTTGTTGGTAGTTTTGGATTCGTATGAGGGCCTGGTCTTGGCACTTGTTAATAAGGTCGAGTTCGTCGAGCATCATTGAGTTGTTAATGTCTTCTCGTTCAGGGAACACCGTTCTGCGTACTCTGGGGAATTTGACTTCCACCGGGATAACACATTCTGTCCCGTATACGAGAGGGAAGGGAGTTTCTCCCGTTGCTCGCCTAGGGGTTGTCCGGTGAGACCAGAGGACTCCATCGAGTTCCTCTGCCCATTGACCCTTTTTAGCATCCAAGCGCTTTATGAGTCTGTCGAGAATAGTCTTGTTGATGGTTTTGGCCTGGCCGTTACCTTGTGGGTACTTGGGGGGTAGACTTTGTCAACCGTATCTTCTATTTTTCGCAAAATGCCTCGAATCTTGTAGAAATAAACTGGGACCCGTTGTTCGTTACGATTTTGTATGGTACACCGTGCCTGCATAAGATGTTCCTCCATACGAAACTTTCGACTTAGGCGTCTTTGATGCTCTCGTACGAGTCGGCCTCGATCCACTTTGAGAAGAAGTCGGTTAAGACTAGCAGGAAGCGTTTCTGCTTTGATCTGTGCATAGGGCGAACGATATCCATTGACCATCGCATAAATGGATATGGAGCCGAAATGGAAGAGAGGAGCTCGCGGGCTGGTGGATCGTGGGCGCATGCCTTTGGCATTTTTCGCATTTACGTGCGAATTTCTCACAATCTTTTACCATCGTCGACCAGAAGTACCCATGGCGTTTGATTTTGATTGCGAGCGATCTCCCTCCAGCGTGATTTCCGCAGTACCCTGAATGGACATCTTCCATGATCTTTCGTGACTCGTCGCCCTCTACGCATGTCATTAGTAGCCTGGAGAATCTCCACTTGAAGATTTTCCCGTCTACTAACACATATCGGGCGGCTTAAATCTTGATTTTTTGGGCTGCCCATTTTTCCGGAGGGAGGGTTCCTTCAGCAATGTATGCCCAGATTGTTTCCAACCACGGTTTGTCGCAGCCGAATTCGGATTGTCCCTAGTCTTGCTCGGGCGGAGTGTCGATTTCTTCGGCATCCTCGTCTAACGACTGTATTAGGTTAGCGACAATCGGAGGACCGATGCTTGGGTGTTCTATAAATTCTACAGGAATCACCCAGATAAGACTGGGATCCACACTTGAAGCCAGGGCTGCAAGTGTGTCGTCCTGCGTATTCTCCGAACGGGAAATTTGCGTGAGGGCGAATTGGTCGAAGCTATCGGCGAGGATTTGAACAAGCTTTAAGTACGATTCCATTCTATCGTCTCTGGCTTCATACTTGCCGCTGAACTAATTCGCTATGAGCTGGGAATCGCAATATGCGTGAATGTTGCGTATTTGCAATCCATGAGCGAGTCGTAACCCGAAAATTAGGGCCTCGTATTCGGCCTCGTTGTTTGAGGCATGGAACATCAATCGGAATGACTGTTCCAAAACTTCTCCCGTTGGAGAAGTGAGTCGAAATTCAATTCTTGATCCTTGCTTGGACGAGGATCCATCAACGTGCAAGATCCAGGTTGCGTTTGGCTCGTGATTCGTCGCCCTTTCCGTGGAAAGTTCAGCCACAAAATCAGCGAGTACCTGGGACTTCACAGTGGTCTTTGTTCGGTACTCGATGTCATACTCACTTAGCTCGATTGCCCATTTTGCTAGTCTCCCCGACTGACTGGTGTGGGAACCGAAATTCTCACTNGTGCGAAAGTTAATAGATAAGAAATACAAAACTAATCTGGAGACAAGATCAAACAAAAAAAGCGTGAGTTAAACGAATATGCGAACAGATTGCGATAGTTAGGTTAACAAGATTCGTCAAACGAAATTGAGATGAACAAGATGAATAACGTAAGTGAGATTGATACGAAACAGATTGCGAAGCGAGATATGTAAAACGACAGTAAAGTAACAGGATTCGTAAAGAGAAACAGTTTGAACACGAAAAGAGAATCGTGGATCAAAACGTGGGCAACAATTGGAACACACAGATAACGAAGAAAGTATAAGGGATCTTATTTGAATTCTTGGTATGAGTGTGCGCAACCGGTGTTAAGCCGTGGCCGCGAGAACTGTTGGCGACAATTACCTAGAACTACAGCGTAGACTCGTAACCTAATTGAGACGCAACTCGCTAACGAAAACAAAGTAAGAACCCAAGTTTTCTCTAAGAGTTTTGCGGTGACGAAAAATTGTCTTCTTTATCTCTCATCCTTCGCACCCTGTATATAAGACTTCGTGGTCTTTGCTCGTTTCTTTTTTCGTCCCCGATTCGTGCATATCTTTTTGTGGAAATATTCCTTTTTCCATGATTTGCATATATCTTTTCGAGATCCTTCCTTATCTTCTCTAAAATTAACATTTTCGTGAAACTATGGTGAACCGTCATTGCAAGTGAGCCGGTTCTCGCCCGGAATCGTAAGTGGACCGTTATCGCGGTTTGGGCCCTTTCGCGCCGTTTTGCGGCTAAGTGATCTTTACGATTTATTGTGGAAAACCGTCTCTTGTAAGAATAAGGGGCAATAGTTTCGTGGAACGATAAGGGTGATCGTATAGTTTAGACTTTTCCGGTGTTTATGTTAACCGGCGTCGTTTTACACGATCAATACGAAGTCCACGAAAAGTACGAATCCTTACGACAATCATCATAACGGTTTGACGGAAACTCCAATCGAAACAAAACGAGAGATGATCAAGTGACGATTCGAAGGAAATGACGATCGGAAAGGACGTGGTTCAGTCAACGGATTACGGTGAGCGTTATCCGCATCTCAGCGCCAACCAGCGCCAATTGGCGCCACGACAGACCTTCTGCTCTTCTCACAAGTGCTTCGTCTTCGGCCGCTTCTTCTAGGAGACAAAGAGCTCGGGAAAATAACGTGGCGCCAAAAGTTGAATTTTCGGATCTCACGGTTGACCATGAGGTAGCCGCGGCTTATTGGCGAGATACATATAATGTAGAACCCCCGCCTCCTGAATCCCTGCTTTCGCGGAGGCCCGAGAAGAAAGTTATATCGAGTGGGCCGAGCGAGTACTGCAAGGCCTTTCTTGAAACTACCCGTAGGTTTTGCGGAATCTCGACAGAAGTTGAGTGTTGGATGCCAGTTTGCCAGAGAAGAAGATGACTCTCCGCCTGACGGCTTCTTCACGAGCTACGAGGCGCATGTATTGGATTGTTTCCTATGGTTCCCTATTCCGGGAATCATAATTCGGTTCTTAAACCGTTTCGGCCAGTCTCTAAGTCAGCTTCATCCCGGTGGCCTTCAGCGTCTCGTGGGGACCTCGTACTAAATTATGCGCGTGGTTTGAACCTCGACGTCAGCCACCTGAGGGCCATGTTTTCTCTAACGAAGACGAAAGCGGAGGGCATCTACACCTTAAAGCCGAGAACTAACATGGGGGTAGTTGAGGGGACGAAGTCCCACTTCCACGAGTGGCGAAAGAGATACTTCTTCATTCGTCGGGATAGTGCCTCTGTAGAGGACAAATTTATCTCCGCTTTTAAGTGCAGTTTGCGCGAAGCGGGTATCGCTTCTAGCTACCTTGATCGTTTTCGCTTGCTTTCTAATGCTTTCTGACTTTTTTGTTGTTTTGCAGTTTGCGATCCTCTTCCTCCACTTCACACGTTGACCGTCCGGGATCTTTTGAGGATAGACCGTAACCATTGGAATTACTTTTCGCCGAGTCGGGTTCTCCTTGCGGTAGAGCTTCATAAGGCTCGAGCTAATCCCGAAGCAGTCGTTGAGGAGGAGGTGGGGCTAAACATGGACGATTTTGAATCGTATGAACTGCCTCCAGTGAGGCAACGGAGGAGGTCCCCGAGAAATGTCAGGGCGTCCGACGGGGGAAGCGCCGCAAAAGGCGAAAGGGTGCCGTTTCAGGATGAGTGGTCCGATACTCTCTTTGGCGAGAATGGAAGCCAGATGCTGTCCTTGGGAGGAGCGGCCAATATAGACGAATTCCTCGCCAATCTCGAGACTCCAGACGATCAGTCCACGGATGACATGGGTTACTTGGATTCAGCGGCGCTTGCCGAAGCCTCGCAGCAGTACATGGCAGTGAGTTTTATGGCCATATGGTTTATTCTCGTTGGTTTGTCAACGGTGTTATCCTAACGTCCTAGAGTTGCTTTTGTTTTTTTTTGTTAGGGGCTTCACACGATGGACCAGGCTCTTAAGGCGAGAGCGGCCCAATTTAGGGTGAAGAAGCTCGAGGAGGAGAACTTTCGTTTGAAGAATGAGGTCGCGGAGATTCGTCGCCGCGAGGACGGTCGGGCTTCTGAGATCCGCCGTGCACGCATGCGCGGGAAACGTGAGGTCGCTTCAATCGTCGATGAGTGTTCCCGCCAGCGTGCGACTGATTTTGCTGAGTATAGCGACGCTCAGCGGTCCTTCGGGGAGTATCGCGAGTGTCATGGCACGGTGGGCGCTTTGTACTATTCCTCGCAGCCGGGTTTTGTCCTACGAATCTGAGATCGAGAAGAACAATAGCCGCATGAGGATGCGCGCCGACGTTGGGCCTTCGATCCCTCTGATAGAGGAGAGAGTTCAGATTTACTTGGCTCTGATTCCCGTTTCTCTGGGCTCGGAGGAAGTTGCGAGCCCTGTGCAGCGAAACGACGAAGAAGTGACCCAGATGCCGAGATTTTGAGTATTTGGCGATTTCGATCTTAGCTAGTTGTACGAAGGAAATGCTCTCGATCGCTGTACGCGCGTAGTTACTTATGTTTATTTGGAATGCTTGTGTTTATGCTTGGAATGATAAGATTGTAAATATTTTCGCCGCCTAGGCAGTTATGATTTTGTGAAATGAAATCGTTTTTCGTATGAGTTTCGACGTAGCGTAGAGGAAAGAACGCGAGTTGTCATCTCGCTTCTAACTCTTTATGTTGATCGTTCTATGCATTGCTCATTGTAAGACGTTAAAACATTCCGTAAAATTTTGCGACCGTTTTGATAGGAACGAAGAGACATGGTTTTAGATTCTCGTATCGGTTAGATATCATGCCTAGAGATGTTAGAGACCAGTGTGTTGGGTTTAGGGCAAGACCTAGGCTTACTTTCGGTTTTAGGGGGTGCGGTGACTAATTCCGGCTTACGTATCCCGTTGTGATTTCGACCTGTTCCATACCGATTTATTGTCCGCGATATGTTCTCGGCTTATACGACTCGTCTGGTTGGAATCGAGCATCTCTCCGGAGACAGTTTTTAAGTCGTCTAGAAGTGCTGACAAAAATTTCAAATTTGTTTTATAGCGCGCTATTATCCTAGTAGGATGTACGAGGACCAATTCGAGAAAGGTTAGGTGCGCCTGTTTAGGACGGCTTATGTACCCGTCGGGGCCAGTGACGAGTATAGTGTAAGAGCGGATGCTTGTTTGTAAGTTATAGTCACAGTCAGATTGTTTTGGTCGAGTTTGGAATTGTGTTTTTTAGAACTTTGCGACGTCTCGCTCGTTTCCGAAAATCTTTCCGTTAAGCAATGTGCTGGGTAAAGTATGATGTCTTAGTTAGGATTTGTTAAGGCGGGTATGGTTCCATCGTCTTAATTTTGTTTTCGGACTATACGGTGTTACTTGGGTGTTTCGAGCGTTTCATGGGTTGCTACATCAGCCGCGAAATTACCCGTGATATGAATTATTTTTGCGATAAAAGAGTATTGCGAGACTTGCTGAATATCGTATTGCGTTTTCCTATTATCAAAAAAGTTTCAGAAATATCGAGTACAAGTCGGATATTCTAAAATGTGGGAGTATACGAGTATACGTGCACCCAGACCCCCTATTTAAAGGAAGGGGACAGTTGAACCCCTCTTGCGAGGAGCTGCCTACGTACCTCTTCTGAGGATGAAGCCGTCTCGTAGTTCAGTTTCGTCGTTGGGATTAACTACTCGCTTGGCAGAGTTGCGTCGGCTATTTCAATCTCGAGGACTATGGCTGTAAGATTTACAGGAGCGTTTGGCTCGGAAGAATGCTCGTTCATTTCCTCCAGAGTCGTTGCCAGTGCTGATGATTCTGGATCATCTTTTTCGGAAGCGTTTTCAGTTGTTGGCTGAGTTAGCTTTGCACGCTTTGGCTTGGCCATGGGTGTGACTGTGACTTGCCTCAGCTTGTGTTCGGCTAGGAAACAAAGCCGCACCTGTTTTTGACACCCCCAGATTACGCTAATTTCGTAGAGATTTCGGAACTTCATTCCTAGGTGATAGGTCAACGGGACTGCCTTCATGGAGTTTATCCATGGTGTTCCGATGAAGACGTTGTAGATTGCAGTGTGATCGACGACAGCGAAGTCGACGATTTTCGTGACTTCCTTTGCGACCACCGGAAGTTTAATTGACTTGATAGTCGTCGAGGTTGCACTAGAAAATCCTGTGAGTGGTTTTGGTAATGACCTGACTTCGGACAGAGGGATATTCATCCTGCCGAGGGTGTCGCGAAAGATGATGTCTATGGTGCTTCCCGTATCGATCAGGATTCTCGCGACCTCGAGGTCTCTGATGACGAGGTCGATTACAAGTGGATCGTTGTGCGGTTTGTCGAGTCCGACAGTCTCGTACTCCTCAAAGATGATCATGCCATTTTCGGCATTGCCGGGTGGCATGGACCATTTCGCGTTTGTCTCAGCCTTGCGATGATAGTCTTTTATGGATGAGACAGTGTCGCCAAAGAACTGGGTTCCACCCATTATCGTATTCACTCTGCGACAGTTGGCGTCGTTGCCTTTGTCGTCACGTTTTCTGTTGCGCTTTGCGTCAGCCTGGGCGACGTCGTGTGGGAGTGCTTTGTTTGTTTCGGGTAGGCGGTCAACATCACTGATTAGGTCTCTAATGCTGGTCACGTCCGAAGGTTCCCTTACGAGCAGTTTTGCGGCAAGTCTCGCTCCGAGAACTTTGTAGTTCGCAGTGGAGTGACCTTTTGTCTGATGGAATTCGCAGAAGGCCTTCTCATCGTAAGTTGCGTTCCGCGTCCAGGTGTTCCCCAAAGTTTTCCCTTGTTCTGAATGGGAGTTAATGGCATAGTTGTGCGCACCTCGGACGTCTTCTCCCTCGTGGTGGACATACTTGTCATTTCGGGGAGCTTTCTTCTTCGATTTCTGCTCTGGTACAAAGTCTTTTGAGGATGCCTTCTATGGCTTATGCTTCTCCGATAGGACCTTCATCTCTTCTTCGATGATTATGAAGTCCGTTGCTTTGTGAAGAGCGTCCTGGATTGTTCGTGGTTTATCGAGAGAAATCCACTTCCTGAACTTCGACTTGTCTTAGAACGTCTTGCAGAGGGCGTCTACTGCGACCCTGTCGCTGATCCCGCTGACTCTCGACATCACCAATTTGAACCTTGTCATGAAATCTCGAAGAGATTCGTCCTCGCGTTGGGACAAGCTCCATAGGTTGACGTCGAAAGTTTCTCGATCCATGAACATGGAGTACTGCTTAAGAAATTCCAAAGAGAGCTGACGAAAACTTCTGATGGAGTTTCACCTCAGACGGGAGAACCACTCGAGGGCGGCTCCCTGGAGATGCTCGACGAAAAGGTGGCAGAAGCCAGTGTCTTTTTCGCCCTCCTTGAGTTTTGATCTCGCCAGCGCGATCTGGAAACTCTGAAGGTAAGCTTTGGGGTCGGTGATCCCGTCATTCGTTGGGATCTTCACCTTTCCGGGATATGAGATCCTCGTGTTTGTAATACGAGCAGTGACAGGAGTCTTTTGAGCCTCGTCGAGGAGTCGATCGATCTCTAGCGCAGCGCTGGTCCCGTGATGGCTCTGCGACTTTACAGCTTTCACCTTTGCCGCAGTTTTTGCGATGTAATCGCGAAGATCATCGAGATCGTGATTAGCAACTTTGCGAGAAGGCCTACGCGTTCTGTTAGCGGCTCTGGCCTGCTCTTCAACCTGGTCCTGTTGCTCAACCCAGAGGATGTTTTCTTCTTCCTCCGTCATGGGTTCATCGAGCCAAGAGTGTCGGCGAGTTTCGCGACCTCTGACCCTTTTCGGGTGTATGTCAGAATCCTCATTTGTAGGTTCGGAGTGGACGCTGAAATCAAGGTCGATCGGCTCGGCCTCATGTTCCTCTGTTTCTTTTTCAAGAGTTGGGAGGTCATTCGCTCCGGTTCGCATTGCTACAGGTGTGATTTCGTCGGGATTCTTTTCCGACGGTTTCACCTGCGCGTCCCGGAGTGCTCCAGGTGGAGTCGCAAAGTTGAGTCTTCTTCCGTGGAGTCTGGTTGCTCCACGTGGATGAATGTTTTTGGTTCTCGCAGTTAAGGCCTCGAGGGTTGGCCTGATCGGCCGTTGCTTTATCTTCGAAAGAGGCGACGATATTGTCTGTCGTTTTGGGCATATCGCTTCCTGCTCGAATAGTGATTTGGCGTGAAAGAAATCTCGTGTGCCCCCTCCTTCTAGCGCCAAACTGTGGAAACCGAAATTCACACTGTCAATGTTATGTTGTTCACGGATTCTCTGTGGCAAAAAAGCGACGAGATCAGTCAATGAATACGAGAAATTAGGTTAAGATTACGAAACTAAACTTCGAAGACAATAAGATGGAAATCGTGAGTAAATTAGATACGAAAACAGACTACGATATTGAAGTAAATAAGATTCAAACTATGAAACGAAGATGTGATATGATGGAAACAATACGAGACAGATTACGAAGCGAGATGCATATAACAATGATAAACTAACAGGATTCAAATAAGTAAAACGCAAGCGAAGAATAATACGAATACGAAAGTAAATCGTAGATCTAAACAGAATCGTAAACGAAGAACAATATGAAAGTAAATGAATAACAACTCGTCAGACACAGTTAACGAAGAAAGTAAAGAGGGATCTTCTTCTAATTCGGGGTCTGAGCGTGCGCAACCGGTGTTTAGCCGTGGCCGCATGATCTGCTGGCGAAGAATCCCTAGAACAACATCGTAGACTCGTTACCTAGTTGAGACGCAGCTCGCTAACGAATATAAAGATAAGAAACCCTAGTTTTTTCTAAGTGTTTTGCAATGACGAGAGTTCCTCCTAACCATCATCCCTTGCACCGCTTATATATATCTTCGTGGGTTTGGCTCGTTTCCTTTTCCGTCCTCGATTCGTGTTATCCCTTCGTGGAAATATTTCTTTTCCTTGATTTGCATATATCTTTTTTCGAGATCTTTCCTTATCCTTTCGACTTTGACTTTAATCGCGAAAACCTTAATTAAACCGTCATTGCAAATGGGCCGATTCTTGTGCTGAATCGTAAGCGGACTTATCATCGCAGTTTGGACCCTTTTGGGCAGTTTCGCGGCTAAATGACTTTTACGATTCCTTTCGGAGAAGTAATTCTTCGTATGGCTTCACAACGATAGTTTCGTGGAATGACAGGATCGATAGTACAGTTTAGACTCTTCCGGTGCTCAAATTAACCGTCATCATTTTATACGATCGATAAGAAATCCTATGGAAAAATGAATCCTCATGATTGTCATTATGACGGTTTGACGGGAGTTCCAATCGAGACGAAATCAGAGATGATCAAATGACGATTCAAAGGAGATGATGATTGGATAAGATGTGTTTTGGTTCGCGAGTAATGGCCAAACATTGTCCGTGTCTTAGCGTCAATGGACGTCAGGACTGTGCGTTGGTCTTGACGCCAATTGACGCCAAGACCATGCCCCAGTCTTAGCGCCAATTGACGTCAAGACAACCCTTCCGTATTGGCGTCAATTGGTGCCAAGACCGTTCACCGGTCTTAGGCGTCAATCGGTGCCTAGACGTTCTTCCAAAACGATGCGGTTTTCCGATGATCACAGAGGTTTCGTATCGTTCCGAAGTTCGTACTGCGAGGTCTTCCGAGAGTTATCCGTAGATGTTTCTCCGAAATGATGCGGTTATCCTATGTTCTCGGTGGTTCCTTATCGTCTCAAAGTTTGTATCTTGGGGCCTCTCAGAGTTGTCTGGAAGTTTCGGGCGTTGATTTCGTTGTTGCCATTTTTGACCCTAACATACTCATGCACCCAGACGACCAGGAAAAGACGTCCTCCATGACCTCTCGTGGAATCTACTGCTACAAGGTAATGCCTTTTGGGTTGAAGAATGCAGGATCCACTTATCAGAGGTTAGTCAACATGATGTTCGCAGACCAAATCGGCCAGACCATGGAAGTCTATATAGACGACAGGCTGGTCAAGTCCTTAGACGTGGAAGACCACATAGCCCACCTGCAGCAAGCCTTCTCTACCTTGAGGAAGTACAACATGAAGCTCAACCCCTCTAAGTTCTCATTCGGAGTAAGCTCCGGGATATTTTTGGGGTACATAGTCACATACAGGGGCATTGAAGTGAACCCAGAGCAAATAAGGGTGAACCAGGCGATCCCTTCGCCAAAGACTCCACGAGACATCCAGAAGCTCACCGGAAGAGTGGCGGCCTTGAGTAGATTCATATCCAGGCTATCCAACAAGTCGCATGCATTCTTTGAAGCCCTAAAGTTCATAGGGAAATTCGAATGGAACCAAGAGGCCGAAGACACCCTAGTCAAACTCAAAGAGTATCTCACAATGCCACCTCTCCTCTCCAAACCCTAAGACGGAGAGCCTTTGCTCCTGTACCTGGCCGTCTTAGAGCACGCGGTAAGCGCCGTCTTGGTCAGGGAAGAAGAAAGCAGACAGCGTCCGGTGTACTACGTAAGTAAATCCCTTCTTGATACCGAGACTCGCTATAGCCAGTAGGAGAAACTAGCTCTCGCCTTAATCGTCTCGGCCAGTAACTTGCGTCCCTACTTCCAGGCTCACCCAGTGATACTCGTCACATCTTTCCCTATCAAGCATGTACTCAACAAGCCAGAAGTATCTGGAAGACAGGCCAAATGGGCAGTGGAACTTGGCGAGTCTGATGTGATCTTCCGCCCTGCCATGGCGATAAAATCACAGGTCCTGACGGACTTCATAGCAGAATTCTCCCCGTCGATGGTACCAGGGGTAGAAGAAGAGGTCAGGATCCAACAAGAAAATAAAAGTGAAGAGGAATGGGAACTCTATGTGGACGGATCCAGTAATATACGAGGGCCAGGTGTAGGTCATGCGCTCATCTCACCAAGAGGAAAAATTGTATCAAGAGCAGTAAGATGCAACTTAAGTGTCACCAACAATGAAAGTGGGTATGAAGCCTTAATTGTAGGACTTAGCCTGGCAAAAGACTTGGGAATAGAAAACTTACAAGTTTATAGTGATTCCCAATTGATCGTAAGCCAGATGCAAGGCGACTACCAAGCAAAAGATGTTAGCATGACCAAGTACCTGGCCATAGCCAAGAGGCTAGTTGATTCATTCAAAGCATGCAAACTCACGCAGATCCCAAGGGAGCAAAACTCACATGCGGACGCCTTGGCCAACCTGGCCTTAACCCTAAAAACAACGGAGCCAACTAGCGTACCCTTGCTGGTTCTACAATGGCCGACTATTGACGAGGATGGCGAAGGGCCTCAGGTTTACAACATAGAAGAAGAAGAAATCTGGATGACGCCCATTGCTTCCTACCTACAGGATAACGTCCTGCCCGACTTGAGGAGTGAATGCTGAAAGATCAAAAGGTAAGCATCTCGCTACAGCCTGATCCACGAAAAACTCTAAAGAAGATCCTTCTCGGGACTATACCTCAACTCCATAAAGTCGAGCGACGCAAATCTCGTTCTCAAGGAGTTGCATGAAGGTGAATGCGGATCCCATTCTAGCGGAAGAAGCTTAGTACTAAGAGCCAAGAGAGCAGGCTACTACTGGCCTACACTGGCCCAAGACGCCCTCCAGGTGGCCAAGTATTGTGATAAATATCAGAGGCACGCCCAAGTATTCAAGCTACCCCCGGGAAACCTCAACTCCATGAGCTCTCCATTGCCATTCATAAAGTGTGGAATGGACATCGTGGGAAAATTCCCGACAGCTCCTGGGCAGCAGGAGTACCTCTTGGTAGTCACATAATACTTCTCAAAGTGGGTGGAGGCAGAAGCCACTACGCTCCGCCGCGGGTCTTCCTAGGACACGGAAATCCCTGAGGCCAATCCACTGCCACTGCGCTCTGCCGCGGGTCCGGAGCTTATGAAGGTTGGCCCTTTTTCAAACGTGAACACTGATCTCTTGGAAGAATGGAGGCAGAAGTACTCCATTGGGGAAGACGTCCACTTGAGACTGCCTGGAAAAGGCGAGAGGGCTTCTGAATTCCCAAGAGACGAGATAGCCATGTACGAAGTTTATTTCAAGGCTGGAATCAGGGATGTAGTGCCTGACAAGGTGAAGAAGGTCTCGGAGCAGTTTAACATTTGCCCTTCCCGGCTAATCCCGCCGACCTGGAGGATCCTCACTACCATCCAGGTCGTAAACGAGTTTCACGGGCTGGATCTCGACGTTGATGAGCTCCTTTACTCCTACTACTTTCCCCACGTTCTTCCAGTTGAAGGTAGATTCTACTTCTGGCCTCGCGCTGGTGCTCCCTTGGTATTGGAGCTAGAGAGGGAGAAGAGGAAGGGGGTGGCCTTCACGAAGCACTAAGCCCAGAAGTTTGTCATTATGAGAGTCGGGACTTCCCCTGGGTTCTCGTTGGTGTCAAAAACAGTCATCTCGAAATTAACGTCCAAGATCGCATCTTTAATCAAACTTACTCGGAAAACACGACCAACGTATGAACTTGTCGTCGTCTAGACTTACCATCGACTAGACTTACCGTTGTCTAGACTTAACGTCGTCTAACCTTGCCATCATCTAAACTCACCGTCGTCTAGACTTAACGTCGTCTAGACCGCAAGCCAATTGGGGTCTAGAAGATCTTTCAAAGAAGTCTATCCATCTGCGAGAAACTAAAGCATCTGAATGCTAAAGTTAGCATCAATGGCTGTTGGACAACTCTCACAAGGCCACACGATACAACCTTTGGAGCGATACGAAACCACCAAAAGCATCNAAACCACCGAAAGCATTGGAGAACCGCATAATTTCGGAGAACTATCTAAACGCCTATAGACGCCAAACCTATGAACGAGTCTTGGCACCAATTGACGATTGAACCAAAGGCTGGAGTGGACATTGATAAGAACCAAGACTGGATGTCCGTGATGGCACCAATTGGCGTCAAGACAAAGGGTCTATCTTGGGGCAATTGGCTCCAAGACCAAGGCTTGGTCTTGACGCCAATTGGCGCTAAGACATAAGCTTTGTCTTGACGCCAACTGGCGCCAAGACCAGGTCCTGGTCTTGGCGTCGGTTGGTACTAAGACGCAGACAATGTTCAGCCGTATCCATTGACTGAACCACGTCCTTTCCAATTTTCGTCTCCTTCGAATCGTCACTTGATTTTCTCTCGTTTCGTCTCGATTGGAGTTTCCGTCAAACCGTCGTAATGATTATCAGAAGAATTCATCGTTCTTACGAGATTTCGTATCGATCATATAAAAAGATGACAATTAACTTAAACACTGGAAGAGTCTAAATTATATGATTCGTCTTATCATTTCACGAAACTATCACCGCATAGTTATAGGAAGAACGATTTCTCCGAAGGGAGTCGAAAAAGTCACTTAGCCGTGAAATGGCCCGTAAGGGCCCAAACCGCGTTAACATTCCACTTACGATTTCAGATGAGGATCGGCCCATTAATAATGACGGTTTATCCAGATTTCGCTATAAAGTCAAGATTCGAGATAAATACGGAAGATCGAGAAGATAAGGAAGGATCTCGAAAAAGGATATATGCGAATCAAGGAAAAGGAATATTTCCACGAAGAGATAAGCACGAATCGAAGATGAAAAAGGAAACGATCCAAGCCCACGAAGATCTATATAAAGGGTGCGAAGAATGATGAAAAGGAGAGATACAATTTTCGTCACCACAAACACTTAGAAAACTAGGGTTCTTACTTTGTTTCGTTAGCGAACTGCGTCTCAACTAGGTTACGAGTCTANTCTCAACTAGGTTACGAATCTATGTTATAGTTCTAGGGATTCGTCGCCATCAGTTCTTGCGGCCACGGCTTAAACAACGGTTGCGTACGCTCAAACACGAATTCGAATAGGATCCCTTTTCCTTTCTTCGTTAACTGTGTCTTTCGATTATTGTTCTTCATATTCATTCACGTTTTGATCTACGATTTACTTTCGTGTTCATACTATTTCAGGTCACGAATCCTGTTTACTTAAACTTGTTCTTACGAATCCTGTTATCTTATCATTGTTATACGCATTTAGTTTCGCAACCTGTTTCGTATCAATCTCACTTACGTTATTCATCTTGTTTCATCTTACTTTCGTCATACGAATTGTGGGAACCGAAATTCTCACTGTCAATGTTATGTGGTTCACAGACTCTCTGTAGCCAAAGATCAACAGATCAAGCAATGAGTTAAAAAGTTAGTAAAGAAGAAATACTAAACAAAAAGGTAAACAGACTACGAAACGAACACAAGTTGATAACGAAAGTGGATTAATACGAAACAGATTTCGAAGCGATATGAATTTAACGGTGGTAAAATAATAAGATTCATAAAAAAGTTTAACGTGAACGAATATATAATGATTTTTGAAAGCGAATCAAAAGTAAGCGGAAAACGAAAACGAAGAACCATTCGACAGACACAGTTAACAAAGAAAGTTAAGGGATCTTATTCGAATTTGTGATCAGAGCGTGCGCAACCGGTGTTAATCCGTGGCCTCGAACTATTGGTGACGATTACCTAGAACTACAGCGTAGACTCGTAACATAGTTGAGACACAGCTCGCAAACGAAAACAAAGTAAGAACCCTAGTTTTTCTAAGTATTTTGCGGTGACGAAAAGTTCTGTGTATGAATTCTCCTTTTCTTCTCTTTCTTGTGTCCTTTATATAGATCTTCGTGGGCTTGGCTCGTTTCCTTTTCCATCCCAATTCGTGCTTATCCCTTTGCGGAAATATTCCTTTTCCTTGATTCGCATATACCATTTTTCGAGATCTTCCCTTATCCTGCCGTTTTTACTTTAATCACAAAATCCTAGCGAAACCGTCACTGCAAATGGGCCGATTCTCATCTAGAATCGTAAGTGGATTTATCATCGCGATTTGGGCTCTTTCGGGCTGTTTCGCGGCTAAGTGACTTTTATGATTTCTTTCGGAGAAGTCATTCTTCGTATGGCTTTGCAATGATAGTTTCGTGAAATGGTAGGACTGATCGTATAGTTTGGACTCTTGCAGTGATTAACTTAACCATCGTCGTTTTACACGAAGGATATGAAATCCTACGGAGAAGATGAATTCTCATGATTGTTATTACGATGGTTTGACGGGAATTGCAATCGAGACAAAACGAGAGATGATCAAGCAACGATTCGAAGGAAATGACGATCGCAAAGGACGTGGTTCAGTCAACGGACTACGGCTGAACGTTATCCGCTCCAAAGCGCCAACTGGCGCCAAGGACATAGTTTGGTCCTGGCGCCAATTAGCGCCAAAGACAGAGCTTGGTCCTGGCGCCAATTTCCGCCGAGGACACAACTTGGTCTTGGCGCCAATTGGCGCCGAGGACACAGCTTGGTCCTGGCGCCAATTGGCGCCGAGGACACAGCTTGGTCTAGGCGCCAATTGGCACCGAGGACACAGCTTGGGTCCTGGCGCCAATTGGCGCCCAGGACAAATCTTGGTCCTGGCACCAATTGGTGCCAAGGACATAGCTTGGTCCTGGCGCCAATTGGCGCCAAGACTATTCCTAGGTCTTGGCGCCAATTGGCGCAAAGATTGACCTTCTGTCTTGGCGCTAATTGGCGCCAAGACTGACCTTCGGTCTCGGCTCCAATCGACGTCTAGATCGGCTTCTGGTTCAGTCGTCAATCGGTTCCAAGACTCGTTCGTAGGTTTGGCGTCAATCGGCGTTTAGACATTTCTCCAAAGCGAGGCGGTTCTTCAACGCTTTTGTTTGTTTCATTTCGCTTCGAAGTTTGTATTTGGAGGCCTCCAGAAGTTTCGGGCGTCGATTTCGATGTTACCGGTTTGGACCACAACAGTTAGCCCCCCAGCTTGCAAGATTCGGTTGCGAGTTTTGAGGGCGAGTGATATGCGTTTAATCGGAATCTACGGCCGAAATGATTGTGGAGACGCCCTTTGATTATTTTATTGCGGAGGGATTCCTATAAGTATAGGACTCTCCCTCTCATTCCTCACTCACTCTTCACTTTCTCCTTATTCTTTGAAACTTCTAACTTGAGGGCTTTTAAGATTGCGAAGGTGACTTCCTCATGTGAAGAAGGACAGACCAGTGGTGCCGTGGTGGAGATCGTTTTTTCGGGGAGCCTCCGGCCGCTTTTGGCCGGGTACCTTGCTTCTCAGAGTGAGATTAATCAAGATGACGCCGAGATGGATGTACCGTTGGTTCCTAGTTTAACTTCTCTACCTCCCCCTCCGACAGTTCCAGACGTCGAATCGATTTAACTAGTAGGCTCATCCACGACACCCATTCCGGTCGATTCTGAGCCGGAGCCGTTGTCGATGCCGCCTCCCCTGGTCGTTCGAGAGATCGTGATGGCACTGCGAACGCCGAGGACCGCCCCTGTCACGCTTCTGGAGAAGTGCAAAAGGGTTCCCGTCCCGGTTCTGGCGTCGAGTAAGAAGAAGCGTTCCGAACCGGTTGCGGTTGGACCCTCGCCTCTCGGAGCCCGACGTTCAGGAGTGGCATCACAGCATCCAGCCAAGGTTAGTCTTCGAAATTCCTTCCCTTTTAGTATCGTCAAACCTTTTCTCACCTTCTTTTTCACACAGTTCATCTCGTTAATTGACGGGATGCTTGGTGACTGCGGATCGGAGGCTGAGAGCCTTAGGATGGAGNGAGGCTTAGCATGGAGCTTGCGGAGTCGCAGTGGAAGATGTAGGAACTCGAGGAAAAGGTGGAAGTTGTCGAGGGTTCTCGTTCTTCCGAGGTATCTCAGCTGGAGGCACGAGTGGCCGGTCTCGAGAGGGACTTCGGGAAGATGGCGAGCAAGGTGATGAAGGAACAGCAGGCGCGGAAAACTAATTCTTCGGAACTGCGTCGCCTGCGGAAGGAGACGGAGAAGTCACTGAGCCGCAAAGTTGCAATGGCCATGGAAGAGTCGAAAATCGCTGCGCATGCTGATATTCAGGCTCGACTTTCCCGGATCGAGCACTTCCTTGACTCGCTGCTTGTGGCACATGATAGAGATATCGCTCGGGCTGTTATCGAGGGAGCGACCAGTGAGATTGCGACATCTCTGCATGGAGACTCTCCTTATCCAGAGGCCGAGGAGGCCAAGCTCACCGCTCGTAGAGCGGAGCTGGATACTACCAAGGGAGAGTTTGGTTCTATCCTGGCTGCTCTGCGGTCTGAGTGCATCCATCCGCCGCTCCCTGGTGGCCCCGTGGCGCAAGCTCACGAAGGTGAGGAAGCTCGCGGTACCGCAGGGGAGGGTGAAGACGGTACGACTCCGAGTTTGGGAGACGTTGAGGGCGAGGACGCGGTCCTGCCCGCGAACGAAGACAAGTGAAGTTGTAGTCCCATTTTGGGATGTTTTCTTTTTTTTTTTAGATTGTTGTTTTGTTGGCCGTATAAGGCCTTTGTTTCTTTTGGGATCAGCCAAGTGTGGCTGTGAATCCTTAGTCGCTTAGCAGCTCTTTTAATGACAACATGAGTTCTTTCGAAAAGAAAAGGAGTTTGCAAGTACTTTGACTCGATTAATAGTAGATGGA
Organism: Anastatica hierochuntica; assembly: GCA_900406275.1. Taxonomy (NCBI): domain Eukaryota; kingdom Viridiplantae; phylum Streptophyta; class Magnoliopsida; order Brassicales; family Brassicaceae; genus Anastatica; species Anastatica hierochuntica. The sequence goes on from OVAN01003957.1 coordinate 26,800, forward strand.
AGAACACGAGTTGTCATCTCGTGTCGAAAATATGGAAGAACATGAGTTGAATCGATTTGGGCAAGACCTAGGCTTAATTTCGGATTTAGGGGGTGCGGTGACTAATCCCGGCTTACGTATCCCGTTACGATTACAGCCTGATTCAGAACCGCTTTAGAGTTCGCGATATGTTCTCGGCTTACATGACTTGTCTGGTCGGTGTTGGGAGACGAGTTTTAATATTTATAAAGACCTAAATACCGCTCCTAGCCCGCAAGATTAACGGGGTCTAGTTGTAGTATGTGAGGTATCGTCCAAGGATTGAAATGCCTA
>OVAN01003958.1:0-27255 GCA_900406275.1 Anastatica hierochuntica
GTCTACTACTAATGGACCTATATCTAATATGGGTTTGCGCCAAGCCCAATGAGCTATTGGTTATGGCAGCCACTAAATGGTTCATAAGTTTTTCCAATATCCTTCAATACTTTACAAAACTCTCCTTTAAATCAATGGATCATAGCATTGTCAACCGAGAAAGACACAAGTTAGTTGAATTTACCAATCTCCATTTTTTTATTAATTGCTCGTTGTCCATGATATATGAACGAATCCACTATTCCCGACACCGTGAAGATACCTGTAATTAACTCAAAAAGGTTTTAATTGCAATGGATCTGATGAAAAAAGTATGTTGAATTGATCACCTCCTACGATAGCACAAACATTTGTTAGGAAGTGCAACAACTCCACATGCTGCTCCTCAAATATCACCTATCAACAATCCAAAATCAAAATTGGTTGTTTTTTTAGAGAATACTATTACAGCAAACCCATACCTTAATTGGTGAAAGATCATAGTAGAAGAAAACACCAGGCGGTGATTGCATGCGCCTTGCTTCCCCCGCCTTCTCAAAGTGTTCAGTCACTGAGAACTGCCCAAAGGCAAAAGAAAACACCGTTTTTTTTACATTTTAGGAAAGAAAAATGTCAACATGTTTTAAAACAGAGATTTAGAAATGTGGCTTCACCTGATTCAACTGGACCGTTTTCCCATGAGCATCCGTATATTCGCTTGGTACCACCTGCAATTCCACAACACAATCCATTTCTTTATCAAGCAATAATATCATATATTGAAATAATTGTAAACCTTGATGAAATACTGATAGACGCCACTCTGTTTCTCCTGATTCCACTGCACACTGAAAGAACCAATGAGAATGTTTCAGACGATAAGGACGATTGGAAAAGCGATAACAAATCCAAGTAATAGCTTGGGGGAGAGAGAAAGAAACAATTTACCCGTCTAAAGGGTTCACAACACCAGGGAAGAAGTCCCCAAAAGCCAACCTGTTGACCTTATGGCTAATCTGTGCAGAGATACAACAGGGTCAATATTTATATAAAAACAAAGTGAGATTGAAATTGTTCTTACATTGTAATTGCCTTGCTGAAATAATATCATATCGTGAAATTGAAAACCGGATTGATGAAAGCTTTGTCCAGGAACGAAATGAAAGTTGCCAGCAACTTTATTAACTTCCAAGAAACCATGAATATTACAGCCTTCACCTTCTTCATCTTTGACCTTTTGCACAAAGCCTTCTCTTTTACACTGACATAATATGAGCTAGAATATCATACAACTAGATGTGAAGATGGCAGACACGAAAGGTCATCCATGCTTTTCCTTAGATATACCCAGATTAACACCAAAAAGACATCGCTACTTTCTTCAAACTAAGTAACAAGATCAACCAAATCTTGATTTTCTTCAAGGCATGTCAGTATACCTGGTCGATTGATTCAGGATCTGAGAGGGCCCAACCTTTCTTTCGGTAAGCTTCACGAACTTCCTCACATGAATTACAACAAGCGGCATCCGACTGTAAAGTGTTAAAATTGACAACCACAACATGTAAAGAGGACCAAAACATTTCACTACCAAAGAAGAAAATTTAATGTAAAATATAAGATTTAGGGTAGCTTACCGGTTCGGCTCCAAAACAAGAACCACAATATGTTTCATCGTGCTCCAACCTTCCACCATGTTTCTGTAAAGGTTTTTCAATCTGCGGGAAAAAAACAACAATAGGGAATCATAAATATAGAAAAGTTAAACAATTTCAGTTTCTCAAGACTTCTTGCAATGAGATCAGAAATGGCACAAAGTCAAAGGCTAAAACATTTTTTTTTGTAAAAAACATACCTTAGTATGACCTATCCCATCTTGTTTCGCCTCGATGACATTGCCATAAGAGTCTAATCTTCTTTTGATAATATCATGTCTCTACAATAAACAGAATTGAAAATTCAAAGGAAGCATACAAGAGTCGAAAAGAACAATCAAACAAAACATACCACATCAAGGTGTCTCTCTCCACTGATATCCATGGTATCGATACTAATAATCGAGCACTGAAGCGCAGGGAACGTAACATCAAACTGCCAAAATTGTATATATATGGTAAGTTAACAAAAGGCACTTGTTTGACAGAAACTAGTAAAATCTTGCAACTCTTAAGTAGTAAACAGAAAAATTTACATTGATGCGTAGCTTCTCTCCTCTAGATGTATCAACACGAAGCTGAGTCTCAGTGACAGGATGTATGTAAAGCACTATAACAAGAAAGCCCACAAAGAAGAAGAAGGAAAAAATGATCTTAGCTTAAGCACTGCAGAGCCTCATCACTACAAAGTAGTGAACAATGTTTGATCCCGCCATTAACGAGCTAATGAATGAAAACCCACGAGGAAAAAACAAAACTTTTGAGCTTTAATCCTACAAGCATCGAATTTTCAAGCTTCTCCGAATAGAATTGGATCGAGAAAGCTACCAAAAAAAAGAAAAGATGAAAGACCAAAAACAGAGCACTTACGAAGCTCGGAGAAGAAGAGAATCAGCATGACGAGTGAAGAAAGGAGAGTGATGACACCACCAGAGAGTGTACGCCTGTAAAAATCTTCATTGATTTTAGGGTAAGCGTCCAGATTCCTCAATCTGCTCATCACGCTAGCTGCTTGATTCAACGACCTCGTTTTGACTTGGAAGCGTCAACGATGATCTCTCTGAACCTGTCCACTGCAGTACTGTATATTTTCTTCTTCTTCCAAATTAAGGAAGAGAATCTGCAGACGACGCCGACTATACGCTTCCAAATTGCATACTTTTTTCTCTTATTTTTTGTGTTCTGCAAATTGGGTTTGGGCTCTGATTTGAATCCCGAGTCCAACGTTTGAAACTTGGGTCAAATATTCAAATATCATGTTTTATTTTTATTATCATGTTGCGGACCGTTTTATTAACTATGTAATATATGTACACATACATGTATGACAGAAATACATAATTTACTAAACATACACTATGCTTGTATTTGTGTTATCTTCGTTTCATCGATCCATATTATGCTTGTATTTGTCCATGGTAGTCAAAAATATTTTTTTATTCAGATTGATATTATAAATTTTTAGAATCTTTAACCATTTCTTTAAACTTTCTAATCTAATTTAGTAAAAGTCGAGTTTAATACAAATTGAAAATTTTAGATTGTCTCAAAATCATTTTCGTATTTATGTCGAAATAAAGATGCAAATAAAATATTAATCAATTATATTCGAAAATTTTCAATCAAATTATTCACAAATGAACATAGAAAGTTTTAATATTTCACGTACTTTCAATTAGATGGTTTAAAACTATGATTAAAATTATTTTTTCAAAACTATAGTAAAACATTCGTTCTTCTTGATTCTTTATCTTTTGCAATCATTTTTCACTTTTTAGTATTTTTGAATATTGTAACATAATAATAAAAAGTGAGATTTTTTTATTAAATCACTTCGATATGTGAAAATATTTTATAAGAATTGAATGGATGAAAATTTTAAAAGAAGAGAAAATGAATGCATCCTTTAATGCTACGTATTTAGAAATATGATTATTTTCATGTGTTTTATAATGATTTGGCATAAATGGAAAAGTTGAAGTGTAAAAATGAAATGTTTTGATTGGTTTTTAAAATTTAAGATTTTCGATGATGTGTCAGCTTCTCATATCACGAAAAAGCTGATGTGGCATCGTTGGATAGACTCAGAGCATGAGCATCAGAGTGTTCTCATCCTCAAGCTCTCAAGAAAAATAATAATAAAAAAGAAAATCAGTAGGCGAGAGAAGAGAGTAAAACAAGAGATGCTCTTCTTTGGGAACATGTTTTCATGTTTTGAGAGCATTATGTGTACACTTGTCAGATTATGAGTGGTTGACAAAAATAACAAAAATAAAAAATTAATATATGATTTAGTTAATATTTTCTGAGAGACTCATATTGTTTGTTACCAATATTGATGCTCTCACATGTGTTATTATAGTATTGGTTATTTGTTTGACTCGTAAGCTCTTTGATTAATCAGAACTTAGTAAACAGTAACTTCCATTCATATCCAAAATGTTCATAAAATCGTTTCATTCATGTTTCTTAAAAAATTTCATATCGATGAACCAATATTTTTATTGTTTGATACTTCGATAAATCATTTTGAAATTTTTATGATAAATGGTCGTATCTTTCATTTTTCTTCTAACTTCTGGAACTTTATTGATCAATGATTGTTAAATAATAGTTGGGTGATACAGTTTGGAACAAAGAAAAAGAATGGAAAAAGAGTATGTCTTGGTAGAGGAAGTTTTGCTAATCGATCTGCAGCTTTGTTTGAGTGTCTTGATACCCACGAGAACTTCACCTCCTCAAACTGAGCTTTCCATTTATGTATGTCATTTATGATAAGCAAACCTAAGTGAATTAGATGTTAGGAACTTCAACACCATCTTGTTGTCATTTTCAAAAATAACTTGTCTGTAGCCTTTGATCCAAAGTGTTTGCATTGCCATAATTAGAACTTGCAACTCTGATTCTAGTGGTGTATTACATTGCTTACCAACTCCACGACCCGATTCTAAGTATACACATTACAATCACGTAAACCAACCTGCTGTTGAATGATCTTGTCGCTGGAAACTGTCATCATAATTACACTTCACATAACATGTATTTGGTTTCATCCAAGTAGATATTACCTGCAGAATTATAGTATTATATATGTTATACTCACGATATTAAGGTATAGAAAACATTAATAAACGATTTATTAACCAACAAAAAATACTTTTTGAATAACAAAAGATAAATCTCTCCCAAACGTGAATATCAAACACCAATTTGGTATATGCTTTCCGACGTGGACGACACACGTCATTGTTTTATGTTGTTTTTTTCATCCTTCCATTTTGGTAACTGTAACGCCCGCAATTCTCGAATCCAGATATTGGTTTGTTTTTCAGTAGCCAAAATTGAAACTATCCTAATCAAAATTAAAATTTTAATCTTATTTAAAATATTAACTTAATCCCACTTGTTTTTCTAGCCACCAACTCCTTAAAAGAAAAGAGCATAGAAGAGAGGGAGCTTGAGAGTTATCATTCAGAGATAACAAAGAGAGAGATATGAAGAAGTCATTGTAGTCTCCTAAAAGACAATACATACTAGTTTCGAAAGAATAGGGAAATGACTTATCGGTGCCATAGTTTTACAGTAAATAAGTAGAAGACTCTTTCTTTACGTCTCAACGAAAGCGGATTTCCAATCAGATTTTTATTTAAAAAGTTATGTGTGTTTTTCTGAAGGATATTTCTGCAGAACGAATTTTTGATCAGTCATGAAAAATTACAAAACGCGAGTCAAATCAATAAATTACGACATAGGGATTTCTGAATAAGTTCTCCATTTAAATATCTATCATCTCCAAAAAATGAATTTTTCGTTTCTAGTTCTGTAAATAAAGTTATGGGTGTTCGCGTGAGAGGTACTATTGTAGTTCGCATATGCGACCAACCTTAAAGTAAGGCATGTTTGGGTGGTCAAATGGGGTACGATCAGAGTGAACTTAGTGGTTATAGTTAGAGGATTCAAAAGGCTTCATTTTGACCAAAGAGATCACTATCTTAATGTTTAGATTTCAAGTTACTTGTTATTTTTCGTTAGGGTTCAGTTCTGCCAGAAACAATAATTGATTTAGTTTGGTAGGATTACGGGTTGGTTGGTCTATTAGTTGGATCGGGTTACTGTTCAAACGAGTTATTATTCAGTTGGGTTAGGAACTCGGATCAAGATAGCTAATCGGGTTGACTAAGTCAGATCGAGCCTGATTTGACCATTGATTTGACCGTTGATCTTTGATTAGATTGTGAGCCATTGATTGACCATAGGATTTAATCATTTTAACAGTGAATTCGACTGTTGACTTTGATCAGTTTGACTGGGTTAGTCTGATTTAGCATGTTTGGTTTGGTTGGGTTGATGCTTCTCATTTTGTTTTCTGAGTTAAGCCTAATTTGTGTTAGTTCTAATCTAATTATTTTTTTCTCAGTTTTGTTCGTCCCAAGAAATTGTCTAGCTTCAGGAAATGCAAAACTGTTTCTTTTGTGGCCTAGATAAAATGCTACCGCGTAAATCCCTCGTTTTCTTTTGGCTTAGCTCTCTTCTATCATTAGATTAGCAGCGGAGCATGATTTATCTCTATGAATGAGTTTTTTTAATGTCTTGTTTTCTTTTGTGTTGATTTTTTTCTTGTAATGCCATAACTATAATAATTAACGGACCACCGTTGCTTGACTTGCTTGATGTTTCCAATGTGTGATATATGGGGTATATAGAGTATATGTGGTGAGGTACGCACAGCGGGGCAAAGAGTAGAGTTTCTACACGCTTTGAGGGGGATATATAGTCAGCATTTCGTATCCCAGAGTCGTATTTGCGTGCAGGGTGTGGTAGTAAGTCGATTATTGTCCGCAGCCTTGTCGGATCGACAAAGTGTCCACCAAACGGTGCTTATGATCATTGAAGTCATACGATGAAGCCTCTTTGGATGGTGTGGACGATCACTGAATTTGCAGGTTAGGGCCATTGATTTCTATATTTGGATGCTTTGAGTGCCATGTTTGTTGCATGTTCAAGGACTAGTCTAGCGTGGACGTTTTGCTAAGTCGGTTTATGGACTTTCGCATTCTAGCAATCCATTCCCTCTCTTAGTGATTTCCATATCACTCACCCCTCTCATTTCCCCTTTCTTCTTTTTACCCTTTCAGGTAAGCATGACGAGTAGTCAGATATGTTGAATAGCTATTGTGTTGTCTTGGGACCAATGAATTTTATTTCACATTTTATTTTCTTATGACATTATTTTACTTCTTTACTTGGTTTTAGAATCGATTTACTTCGTTTATATGATTCTTAGTAAATGGATGTGGTTTATGGATAAAGATGTTGGATTTTGGATTTGTTAAGTAATTTGAAGTTGCTTGTGTGACAAGTTAGGGTTAGTAGCACATCGTACTATAGAAAGATGAGACAGATGTTACAACAACTCTCATTTTTGTTTTTGTACTTTTTTATCAACTTTTTTTTTGTTTTTGGGAAGGATAAGCACCTCCGCTACTGAGGGCAGCACGAGACATTGCTGAAATCGCTGTCATGTGCTTTGGCTCATGTCACTCATCAAAATTGAGGTGGCCATTTTTCCGACACTCATTTTTAAGAGTCTCGTGAGGCCTTCTCAGATTTTGCCATTTCAGTGCAACCTAAGGTTAGATCTTAAACTCCTATGGTGTTTAAAACTTTTTTCGTCCCTCTAGCCCCTAAACCATATCTCTCTGGTGATGAACTTGTCTTATTTTTCCCGGAGTGAACAAGGAGATATCTCGAGTGATAAACCAACATTATACCTTATACTAATCGACCTAAAGCTGTCACACTCAGGGCATACTGATTCTCACTTCGCTATGCTACCATTTGCGGCGTCTCTGCTCATCTCCTACAATTCCCAGATCCATGTTAACAGATCTAGGTCCGAAAATATGTTGTTTTGTAGGTTATCATAGAAAAAAGATTTGGCCTCACCTTGATTTACAATGTCTATAACCAACCGATTAGGTGGCAACTTCCATGTTTGAATCCAGAGACTACGTTGTAGTATCACCGATGAAGATAAAACAAAATTCTGTAGGATAAATTTTTTACAAACTTCTATGGCCCATGCACTGCACGGTTCTGTAGATAGCCAAGTCTCCAGCTTGATTGTAGTCCATATTCCCTCCTCGAATTTCACTAGAATCAGCCTTTTCAACATCAATTTGAAGAAATCTCGCAATGGCGACTATATTCTTAATCTAAGTGAGTTATACCACAAGAATATGTGGTTTAACTCTGGATCGAGCTTCAGTCACTGGCAATAACACGGTCTGGGGCTAGAAGGCGTAGGTCGCTCTCAAATCTTGATTCATTTGTAAATCTTGTGCAGCTAACCCTAATTGTCGTCGAGATAAAACTATCTTAACCCAGAAAAGTCAAAACGTTGTGCCCTATAAAGCTATTATTAGATTTGAGCTTATGTCTGCTAAGCCATCAAGGAGAGCTTCTATTTGGGTTTGGATTGACCTAGTTTTCTCTTCAGTACAAATTCTTGTATTAAAAAAAGATTTTGTGCAACTCTCAACGAATAATCTCGTATTGGAGTTAATTAGTCCTTAGAGATTGTACTCCCTTAGTCTTTTTTTCTCTTCAAAGAAGACTTACCTAACTTCTTCATGTCGGGACCGTGAGAGATCTTTTTCCCCCATCCTCCTCTTTGTAGAAGAGAACTTTTCATCATACTTGCTCACTTAGAGAGACACTCTTTTCTTGACTTCAACGCCAAAGAATATTTTTGCATTCCTAATTGTTTATTATCATGTAGAATAATCCACAAAAGACCGGACGATGCATCAAGGATCATTTTAATCGGATCCGAGATTTTGGAGCATTGTTCAAAGTCATATCATAAGGTGACTATCCTCAAATTAGGAGAATTTGAAAGGCAATGAAACTTTTTCGTGATATTGTTCGCATATTTCTCTTTCGACAATTTACCAAACTTGTTTAAATTTGAAAATCTATCTTTTTATGATATTTTCTATGTGCTTATATACTACGATGTTGCATCAATCTTCGCCAAATTTTAAATTTTTGGCCGAAGAGTTTTGTTACTGCAAAAAATGATTTATCAACCACTGGAAAAAAACACTTTCTGGATGAAGTAATATTTTAAATCAACAAGTGATTTCTATTTGAATATGTCCTATATTTATTAAACTATAATTTTGTAAAAGTATGACTACTTACTATTAACGAACTTTTAATTTAACTTTAGAAGTATTAACAATTTTAAGATTTTTTATTGCAATTTTATTTTAAATATAGACATTATTTAATTATAAAACCTTTTTATTTTCCATTGTGTTATTTTTGCTTAAAAAAAGTTTCATGAAATAAATATATAACTAATTATTTTTTCTAAATTTTATCTATTTATTTTCTTTCAAACTTCACTTTAACATCTCGTGAAAACACTTGTAAAACTTGTGATTTATTCTTAAATGATTAGTTTAAAATATATTTAGAAAAATTCTGAAAAAGCATCATTTCCTCAAAAGTTATTTTTGTATATTGTTTAGAATTTTTTTCAACTTTATCAGGAATATGTGTTTATGTTAATAGAGTAGTATGTTGATTTTTTCCCATCGAAGTTTATTACGAAATATGGTCTATATAATATCTCGAATCACAAAAAACATGGTTCATTAAGGGAATGTTATTGATTCTATGATTTTAATGAATTTTGATTTCTAAACTAAATCATGTGTTATTAGATCAATGATTTTAAAATCCATACTGAAATCATGTGTTATTGGTTCTATAATTTTGAAATCTAAATTAAATCAATTATTCAATAGTTAGGATTTATAAATGAATTTGATTTTAAATTGGGTTTTAGAGGATTTATAAGTGTTTTAGATATAAAATTACAAAGACTCAAGTGGACCACTGTGAAAAAATATCTAAAAAATTAGGAACCAAATTGAAGCATGTATATTTGAAAATTTGTTTGAAATCCAAATTGAATCATATAACATAGGTCTCAACCTCACTTTGCATATATCACATATCTATGGTTTAGAATCCAAGAAAAAAATCTATGATTTCCAAGTTCATTACACATTTTGTATAATTGACATATCACATGCAATACATTCACTCGTAGTCTTTATCATAATATTTTTTGTAACAAAGAGAGAAACAAAAACTTATTAATCATAAATTAATTGTGTAAAATCCAATAATAGTTGTTTGACAAAAAAAAATCAAAAATAATAAATTCGAACTATAAAATTAAAATGTGTTAATCCAATGATATTATGTGTAATCCAACCATAACGTTCATCAGTAAGTAGGCTAATGAGTACATCTTTCATACCTAATTGATGGATCACTTTAAATGCATTGTAACGGACATGTTCGTCCAAGCTAGGGACTTCTTTGATAGCTTCTCATAAGTTATTTTTTCTTATCTTCTTTTCTTTGGTGAGCTTCTTTCTGATGTCTTGCTCTCTTGTATCAAATTGAAGAGTTTTTCAGTAATTGTTGTCAAGGAGTTTATTTCTGAGCAAGTTTTTCGGCATCTTTTATCTGAATGGTTGGATCATCTGCATTGTTTAAAGAATTTGTTTTCTGTTTTTTTTAAAGAAAGTTTATCTAAACTACCTCTTGAACTATTGCATAGAGAAGATGATTATGGTTCATAATTTTCTTTGTCATTCATGAAGAAATTTCACCATGATTTCGTTGCTCTTTGTCCGCAAATCCACATGTTCGAGCATCAATATTCTCGTCTTATCCAATCATTCTCTTACCTGTTGCTACATCTTTTAAAAAATCAGTATCAGATCTTCAAATTCTTCGAAATTTTCATCACAAAACTTTTCATATTTAGAATGTGCTTAGATATATAAAACAATTACTATTGCAGAAAACTAAGAAAATAGATTCATTATAAATAAAATTATACCTCTCTGTATTCAATCCACACATCATCTGGGGCTGTAAATTTTTTGTGATTGAATTCCATCCAAATCCAAAGCTAAAACGGAGAAGCTCGACACCACTTAGATATTTTGCTTTCAAAATCTTCATTCTATTTGCACAGTTGTTGTAAGTTTTGATAGACCCATATCTTTTACTCAGAGCGGGTGCTACTCGTCTCTCAATTGTAAACTTGCTAATGATGCCATTAGCATCATGCAGACCTACAACAACACAATCTAAAAGTAAATTATCAATCTTTTAGTCTCTTGGGGACTCCATTGATTATATAAACTTTTTCCTCGTTCTTCTGGGAGTTGTTTTGTTGGGATTCTTCCATTTTTACTTTTTGATTAAAGTTTTGGTTTTGTGTTATAAACTAGAGAATTTATAAAGATAACTTTAAGAAAAAAAAGAAATAGGAAGTGGTACCATAAGAAAGGGGAATAAGTAACTTCATTTCACAATTATTTCAAAGTTTCATTTTTTTATTTAGAAACAAATTTTTGGTGTACAAAATGGTAGAAATTTTAAATTTTAAGAAATTGAAAAAAAGAAAAATTACCATAATAGTACAATTGACACCACTAAACTCATTAGGCAAGTAATTTGATTTATATTTTTTATATGTTTACATTTATCTTTCCACTAATGACTCATAAAGAGCCAATGATGGCGACACTCCTAGGGCTTTTGAAAGGCAATTTTGGCGATCATCATCTCCGCTTTGATTTCTCTGCATCGTCGACGTCTTGCCTTTGAGATTGGCTATTCTATGCTCCTAGCTCTGCCTAGCTATTTCGTTTCCCTTTTCACTGTCATTGTGCCTTTTACTGCTGAATGCAGGCTTGATTTTCGTCATCTCTACGTTTTATTGTCCATTATCACAGTCGTTCTTGTCTTGCTTTATGCCAGTTGATAAGGGGAAGGGTATTGCCTCCTTTTCTCGTTGGACTTGGGAAACAGCTACAAGGCTCCCTCCTACTGATAACTCTGATTTAATCGAAGCAAATAGACTCTCTCTAATTGGATGATCCCTGAGTCCCGACGTAAAACCTCCTCGAGCGATTGTCAATTTCCTTCCTCGAATATGAGACCTTCCTAACCCTGTCGTTGGTAAAGTGCTTGGCAGGGAGCGCTTTAGCTTTACCTTCAAAACAGAGGCCGATCTTAATTACATGCTCCAAAAGGCTCCTTTTCACTATAAGCGTTGGATAGTGATCATCCAACGGTGGGAACTGGTGGTCTCTGATAGCTTCCTTGCCCATATTCCTTTTTAGATTCGGGTTCATGATTTGCCGATAAACTACTTTCAGCAGGATATCCTGAAAGCCATCAGCGAAAGCGTTGGAAGTTATATTACTTTTGATACAAATAAAAGGTAATTCCAACTGGAAATAAATGCAATGAAGCCTCTTACGGTTAAGAAAGTTTTCTTTTTTTGCTACAGGAGAACAAGCAACGCTTGAGTTTCAATATGAGAAAATACTTCGCCATTGTTTTCTCTGTCAATCACTTCTTCATGAACATAAAAACTGCCCCCGAGTCTCATCTGATTCCTCTTCGGCTCCCGTTGGTGTTAATCAACGTAACACTTTACATTTGTTGGAATATGGTAAACCTCGTCCCGTAAACAATTCAGCCAACCACGATCTCAGGGACCTTCTCAACACCTCTCTGCCTCCTTTTATCCTTCCAACGATCAAAAGTCTCCTCCTCATCGTATCAAACATCATAAAAGACAGCGTGTTGAGACTTCTTCTTCTGGTGATTATCGGAGACAGAGGTATAATGACATAGATGTTTATCAGCGAAATCTCCCACTACCTCGGTATGAGGCACATTCTCTCTAGTATTACCCTTCTTATCGAGTTATGGGGTCTAAGGATAAATCATACAATGCTTCTTCTCGTCATGAGAGTAGAAATGAATATGCTCATGGAAGAGGTGCCTTTACAGGTGGTTCTAGACATCATCAAGCATCCAACATAAGTCCTAGACATCTTCTTCCTCTACCACTACTACGAGGTGAAGACCCCGACCACAAGTTACCTCCTCTGTCTCGGGAAGGTGATCCTCAATCAGGTTCTACGAGTACTCGCTTGAGATGCCCTGTTCTAGAAAGGCTCTCAGACCCTCCAGAACCTCCGAGAAGACCTGTTGCATAAAGGGTGAGCTTGGTAGATCTAGAGGTTGCTTTAGTCCTCAATTCTGGTAAAAAGGTCCAATCTGCGTATCATGTTTCTTCAGATAATCTCCAAGATATCCAGGTACACTATGAATCGGAGGTTATTTCCAAAGCTCCAGGGGTTATTTCTCATGGTGGCAAGCCAGACAGAAAGCGGAAACGATATGAAGTTTCTTCAGATGCTTCCTTGGGTGACTTAGTTTCTGCTCAAGGATCTCTTCAATTCCACCTCGGACCAGGCTCCACTTCAAAGTCACGACCTGTCAAAATATCAAAGAGAAAAGTCCCTCCCAAAAAAGTTAAGAAATCAATGACTTCCAAGCGCTCTAAGGCTAAGGCAGTGCCGAGAAAAGAATATTCGAAGTCTTACTCATCTTCTTTTAATACTTTACCTCATAATGAGGTTGTTGTTTAATTGATGTAACTTCTTCTTAGAAGGGTTTTATTCATTCCTCCTGTAAGGGTTCGATGGTTTTCCTAGAACAATCTACTTCTCAATGATCACATCCAGTTGGAACTGTCAGGGACTTAGGAACACTATGACAGTTTGACGCCTTAGGAAATTGAGACTTAAATTCTTCCCGGACTTAATGTTCCTAATGGAGACTAAAAATCAGGATGACTATGTGTTACAAGTTTTCAATTGGATGGGATATGGTTATCACTTTACCGTACCTCCAGTTGGTCTTAGTAGAGGGATCGCCTTATTCTGGAAGTCTGATGTTGATCTAGTCGTGCTTTCCTCGACTGAAAACTACATTGATATGTTAGTTACTTTCAAAAACAAGACCTTTCACTTTACTTTTGTCTACGGTGACCCGGTTCAAGCTAATCGCCGTCATGTTTGGGATTCTATTTCGGCCTTAGCAGTTGGTCGTGACTCCTCTGTAAGCCTTGTTAGCGATTTTAATGAATTGCTTCACCAATCAGAGAAACGTGGTGGTCCACCTCGTTCGGAAGGATCTTTATCGACTTTAGAAGTTTGTTTCTCTCAATGGATTATGGGACATTAATCACTCCAGCAATTTTCTATCTTGGTGGGGAATGAGATATGATCATTTAGTACATGCACGCCTTGATCGAGCTATGGCTAATAATACTTGGATTGAGATGTTTCCATCTAGAAGATCTGAGTACATTCGGTTTCAAGGATCCGATCACAGGCCTCTAGTTGTGTATCTCGATGATCACATGCCTTTCAGAAAATGATTATTTTGTTTTGATAATCGACTCAGAGAAAAGGATGAAATTTATTATCTTATTGCTCGAGTTTGGAGTGGTCTTGACACCAGAACAGTTGAAGCAAAGCTAAGGAATTGTCGATTTGAGCTTATTAAGTGAACAAAAGAGCATAATTTTAACAGTTTAAATCTCATTAACGACACACAAGTCTTGTTAGATCTTGCTCTGTCTGCAAGTGAGGCGAATCCGGCAGAGATAACTCGCTTGAATTCTACTCTGGAACAAGATTTTAAAGATGAGGAGAACTTCTGGAAATAGCAGAGTCGGGTTCTATGGTTCATAGTGGTGACAAGAACTCTTCTTTCTTCCATGCTTCTACCCATAACGCCTGATGGTGGCGTTCCTCGGTTCAAAGAACATGAAACAGTTCAGACCACCACATCTTTTTACCATCGACTCTTTTCGTCTGATGGAGCTCGGGACCTGTTGGTTATTAATGAGGCAATTGAGCCTATGGTTTTGGATGAGCATAATCGCTTTCTCACTAGCTTACCATCGCCAGAAGAAATTTGTTTAGCCGCATTTGTTATAACCCCACAGAAGGCTCCAGGTTCTGATGGGTTTTCTTCGTGATTTTTTCACTCTTATTGGCCTATCCTTGGTCTTGATATATCTGCAAAGTCAAAGCTTTCTTTGTATCTAGTACTTTCCCACCGAGCCAGAACCACACTCATGTGAGGTAAATCCCAAAGATTCAAAGTTCTAAGCGAGTTTCAGACTACAGACCGATTGCTCTTTGCAATGTGTTCTACAAGATTATCGCTAAAATCATTACGGCTCGCATGAATTTGGTCTTCCGGTGTTAATCTCTGAGAGCCAATCTTAATTTTTTCCAGGGAGGGCCATTTCCGATAATGTGCTAATAACTCACGAGATTCTTCATTACTTGAGACGTTTTCAAGCTACAAAAAAAAGTTGTATGGCAATCAAGATAAACATGACAAAGGCCTATGATCGAGTTGAATGAGACTTCCTACAAGCTATTTTAGACCGCATGCACTTTGATGTACGATGGTCTAAGTGGATCCTTGAGTGTGTCACTTCGGTCTCATATTCTTTTCTCATCAATGGTACCTCAAGGGGTTTGGTCACAATGTCACGAGGACTTCGCTAGGGAGACCCTCTATCACCGTATTTATTCATACTTTACACTGAAACTCTTTCTAGATTTTTTAGAAAATCAAAAGACTCTGGTCTATTGTCGGGCATCCGGGTTTCTCGCCGCAACCCTGCGGGTAATCATCTCTTTTTTGCAGATGATACCATGTTTTTCTGCAGATCAGATGCTACCTCCGCTCAAAATTTGCGTCATATAATTCAGAGTTATGAAAGAGCTTTAGGCCAACTCATCAATGTTTAGAAATCCTCCATTACCTTCTCGACCAAGACACCATCTACCCGTCGTTTAGTCGCTAAGAGGATCCTGAATATTCACAATGACGGTGGCACATGGAAGTATCTGGGCTTGCCAGAGAGCTTTGGCCGTCGAAAAATGATCTTTTTACAAGTTTGGTTGATCGAATTAGGCAAAAAGCTTTAAATTGGTCGTCTTGTTTTCTATCAACAGTCGATAAGGAGATCGTGCTAAAGGTTGTACTTACAGCAATCCTGACGTACTCAATGTATTGTTTTAAGATGTCATTATCTTTGTGTCATCGTATCCAATATGCCATTACTCGGTTCTGGTAGGATACAAAACCAAATAAATGTAAGGTTAGTTGGGTTTCATGGGATCGTGTGACACTTCTGAAGGAGGAGGGAGGACTTGGTTTTAGAGATACTGAAGCCTTTAATGATGTTTTATTGGCTAAGCTCAGTTGGTGTATTCTCTCTTGCCCTACCTCACTTGTTTTAGGGGTATTGTTAGGAAAATATTGCCACGAAACCTCTTTCTTGAATGCCACACCATCTTCCTCTATCTCTCCTGGCTGGAGAGGGCTTTTAGTTGGGCATGATGTGCTGGCTCAAGGTTTCGGATGGCTGGTCGGTGATGGTAGTTGCATCAATGTCTAGTCGGATTCTTGCCTCTCGACCACATCTCCCATTCGTCCTTTCGGGCCAAGTAACTTTCACCATGGAATTAGTTATAGACTTGATTGATCAGGAGACAAACCATTGGGATTGGGACAAAATTCATCAAGGTATTCTGGGTTATATTGATCATCTCCATCGGTTAGTTTGTAGCCCTCTTGTCCATGAAGATAAGCTAGTCTGATTCTTGCTAAAGAATGGTCACTATTCAGTTAAATTTGGATATCAAATGCTTATAAATAATCTAGTACCATCGCTTCTTGCAGGACTTAAATGGAAAGAATGTGTTTGGAGACTTCACACTTTACCAAAGATCAAATCCTTTATTTGAAAGTCTTTCAAAGGTGCTATAGCGGTGGGCTCTTAGCTTCTACTTCATGGAATTGAGACCACAAGTCTCTGTTTTCGTTGTGGCTCGGTCAAAACAAAGGACAACATTCTTCTAAGCTACCCTTTTGTTTAGCGCCTATTGATCTCCCTTCATTTGCATCTACATCATCGCGTAGAAGCTTTCTTGAGACAGGGGTAAAGGCTCGTATCTTAGCACCTTTTGGTATACAAAATGTGTCTTTACTGGCTTAGATTCTGTAGTATCTTTGGAAATCCCATAATTCTGCGATTTTCTCGTCTCAATATTACTCTGAAATGGAGGTACTTTCACAAGCTCTTACTAATGCACGTGCATAAATGAGTGCCTAATAGCTAAAGTCATCTCCCATCCAAAGTGACGGTCAACCAGATTCACCTATTTCACGAGCATTCCATTGTCATATTGATGTTGCATGGAACTTCTCAACACTTGTTTGTGGTATTGGCTATTTTTACCGCTCTAGTGCGAGTGTTCTTATGGGTAAATTTTCAGATACAAAGACTAATGTTGGCTCAGCATTGCTTGCGGAAGCATGGGCTTTGTTATTAGATATGACTACAACCACAAAGAAAGGTATGACGGAGATTCATTTCTTCACAAATTGTCAAGTCTTGGTTCACCTTCTTCACAGGGGATAATCTCATAATAACCTCCACATGGTCCTCTGTGAAATTCGCATTATGATGTCTGCTTTTGAAACAATTTCTTTCTCTTTTATTCCAAGGTCCAATAATGTAGTTAGGCTGACTTGCTAGCAAAAACAACTCTAGCTTCGACTTCTTGATTTAATAATGTTTGTTTGTTGACAAAAAAAAAATTTATCTTTCCATTTTTTCTTTCTTTTTAGAATCGTAATTACAATTTATAAAATGTATACTTGTCAAAATTCTGTTTTTTTTTAAAAAAAGATTTAAAGTGCATAATTGTAAAATGTAAAATCTTTTGATAATTTTTTTAGTGTCAAATTTCTTTTTTTTTTTTACGATTACTAAATGATGCTTTAACAAAGAGTACTAACCGGTTACTTGTTCAAAACTATGCCAATTTTTATAATAAAAGTTATAAGTTTGGTTTTCTTCAACTATGTTGTAACGGTTTTGTTATTCTTATTTCAGGAAAATTTTATTTAGTTGACTGTGGATTTGCAAATCGTCAAAATTTTCTAGATTTTTATCGTGATGTTCGAGATCATCTATAAGAGTTTTTAGGTCAAGATTCTACTCCACAAAATGAAAAAGAGTTGTTTAACCATCGCCATGCATCTTTGAGAAACGTTATTGAGAGAATTTTTGGTATTTAAAATCTCGATTCTTTATTTTTAAGTTTGCACCTCCTTTGGCATATAAGACACAAACATAGATTTTACTTGCATGTGTTGATTTACACAATTTTCTACGAAAAATTATGCCGAGCTTATTGTTTTCCCTAAAAACAAATTCTTATGAAGGAGAAGGAGGAGAAGGAAAAAAAGATCCAGAAGAAGTTATTAACGATTATGATAAAGTTTTTGTAACTCAAGATCAACAAAGAGACGACGGTAACAAGTTGAGAGCAACCATTGCAGTAGATATGTGGAGAGATTTTATACGACGATAGATGGTAAAAACTGAAATGTTATTTATCTTTATATTATTTCGTATTTTTTATAAGATTAATATTTGTTTATTTAAGTTTGAAATCCATTTTTTTCAAGATCAAACAATTTGAATTTTGAAATCCATTTGTTTAGATTATGAAATTCACTAGTCTGATTTTGAAATCTTTAGATTTTTGAAGAAAAATCAAAATCCACTAAAATTTTGAAATCCATGAAAATACATAAACCAATAACCCTCACTAAAAGAGTTTAAAATAATTAATTGGTTTATCACAATTAGAGGTGGATAAAGTACCTAGAACCGAAGAGTTGAATCGGACCCGAACAAAAAAATAGACCCGAATCCGAAACAAAATATGTTAAATACCCGAGTGGATATTAAGTGCTTATTTGATCGAGTATCAGGTATTATTTAAACCGAACCAATAACCGAACGTTACCCGAAAATATCTAATATCTGAATCGATACTCGGAATACCTGATACACATATACCAAATTACAATTATAAGTTTGATTAAATTGGTTATTTTAGGGATTCCATAATCTTTTAGATGTTTTCAAGGTATATTCAAATATTTGCTTTGCAAATTTTAGGCTGTTTTCAAATGATTTCACTTTTATAGGTAATTTTAGTGTATTTTAATGTATTTTTGAATATTTTGGATCTTGTGATATTTTATCGTCTAAATTATAATTTCAATTAAAAATGATGAGAGACAACTACAAGAATAATTCTTCACCGGAAAATCTTCTTGTTCTATCTGTTGGATTCCATCACCAAGTCGAACAGTTCTGCTTGCACCACGATTGAGATTTCCTATAAATCTGTCTCCATTAATCTGCATCCGCAAAAAATAGATTCTTAGACTTCCTGGTATATAAGAATTATTGAACTATTTGAGGGATGGCATGAGCATCGTGAAGTCCCACAGGAGTCAGAAGGTAATCCACGACAAGGCAAGGTAAGCGCATTCGAGAGCAGCTCTTTTTTGACTTCCAGTCATTCAGTGGACTAAAGGGGCTTCCACAATCTTGTAAGGGATTTTGGAATCGAAAATATTCGATATATCCGAATCGGAATCGAACTCGAAATTTTTCGATATTTTTTCGTTTCTCATATAAATATCGCAACATACCCGAACTTAAGTGGAACCGATCTGAATCGAACCGAAAAAAGAAAAATACCTTAATGGATTCTAAGGTTTAGAACCAAAATACTCGAGTCTGGAATAAGACATATTCGTATCCGACCTGAATATCCGAAGGTCCATCCATAATCACAATTAAATTTGTTTGAATAGGTAAAACTTTCGAAAAATGTATTAAATGATTTCATGCAAGATTTGAAAAAAATCTCATAGTATTTTTTTGATAAATGTGGGGATCCGGCGACCGAGGTGAACCCACTAATTTCATAGTAATATACAAATCTAGTAAACAAGTCTTTTGAAGATCCATTAATCGAAAATGACTAGGAGATCTCTGAACGATGACGAGAGAACAGAAGCTTTATGGAATAAATCGTTCTTAACAGGAATATTTTGTTTCAAAATAATTGGAAACTCCATTTCCGTAGGTAATTATCTAAATAAATTCAAAGAAATTGATGAGAGTTTTACCACACAAAAAAAAAAAGAAGAAATTCATGAGAGGTTGGTCAACTTACACTCGTTGACTAGTTTAAGATTTCGATATCAATATTTCAAAGATACGAATTTATTTCATATATTTTAGTACATTACTATCAGATTATGTACTTAATCTAGATTATTCCATTTTCTATAGTAAAAGGATACAATTATGAAATAACCTTATGCGCATGCCGCTGTCTATAAATTAGGATGACACGCTAGCTTTTAATTATATATTCTGTTTTCTAAAATCTTCCTTAACTATATATATTGTGCCCAAAAAGTTTGTGCAACCAGTAAAGAAACTATACCAAATTTTAGCGTTGGGGAAACTCTTCATACTTACATAAACATGGATGTTGCTGGAAAGACTAAGACTTTGGTTGATTCATTGAGGGATTTGTCTCCGACTCGTGTCAGATCATCCAACACTGATGAGCTTGTGTCCGACAGCGATGGCGAGAGAAGCTCGTGGCTTGTACGTTTATTTACCATGACCCTTGTGGCCTCACTTGCTTCTGTAGCCATTTTTCAATATTTTATTTTATTTTCATAACAGTCATCTGTTATTTGATTTTATTTCAAGTTTTCATTCTCAAAGATTATTAGGAAAAACAGTTTTATGACATTTACTTTTCCATATATATATATATATATATATATATATTTCATAATTAGTTTGAATAATTTTTTTTCTTTCCTTTTTTATGTTATGATCTTTTAAATGTCATGTTCCAATCAGGTGTCAACAATGATCGATAATGTGAATGTTCTCATCTAATGCCTATTTACAATTTTTATATAATTTTTTTGTTTGGGTATGTTACCATATCCGCGATTTGTTTTTATTATTTATGTGGGTCGTGATTAGATATTAGACTCCAAAAAAGTAATACATATCATTTGGGGGGAAAAAATGTTTTGTAACCTGCCCAAGGTAGTAAAAGGAAGCTCTTTAGGAATGTTTTTTGCTTTTGCTGTGCTGATCTCAAAGCCATCACTTTTCCCACTATTATGTTTTTTATGATGCGTGTCTTATATACAACTAATCTACCATTTTAGCTTGGCGAGAATCTCTTAAGATAAGATATTAAGGCATCTCCAATGGGAATCTCTAAGGTGGAATTTTTAACAAAAAAAAAACAATATAATAATACATAGAGTTAAGGATTTTTAGGCAAAGAAGTCCTTATAATCTTTAGTTAAGGATCGAACCTTAAAGAGTATCGTCGCTGTTCACGGGCCCCACTGACACGTGGCGGCCCGTGATTGGTTGACTAAATTTTTTTTAATTTAAAAAAAATAATTAAAAAATTAAAAAATCATTTGTTTAAGGATTTTGGTTGAGTAACACCATTGCACATGCTCAGCTTCCTATGACACATTTTATGTTTTAAAGAATAATACAAATCCTTTTTTTTTGATAAAAGTAATACAAATCCTAGATCTTATATAATCTATCTAACTAACATAAAAACTTACGAGGAAAAGTGTTATTTTGATGCATTTGGAATTTAGGCTACTCATCCGTCGGCTTTGGATATGTTTGACACAATCATGAGTGATGTCAAAGACAAAGAAATTGTTATGTTTCTCGATTACGACGGAACTCTCTCAGTAATCACAGAAGATCACGATAGAGCTTACATAACCGACGAGGTTAATTGATCTTGCTCCATGTTTATATATGATGTAAGTTTAGTTCTTGAGAGTTTGTATTTTTTTTTACAGATGCGAGAAGTTGTAAAGGAAGTGGCTATATATTTCAAGACAGCCATCATCAGTGGAAGAAGCACGGACAAAGTAAACCAATTCCTCTAAACTACATAAAATAATTAAAATGATTTGAATGGTGTAATTGATTTTTCTTTTTTTTTTACAGGTTCAGAGTTTTGTGAAACTCAATGGAATTCACTACGCTGGGAGCCATGGCATGGACATTAAGGGTCCAACCAATGTTGATCAGGTTTTTTTTTTGTATTGTTTATTTTCCGAAAAATTGAGTGAAAATAATTATTTTGTTAGTCTTATTGAAAAAATTTATTGGAAGAATTATATTTATGAATGAAATCATTGTAGAGAAACCAAGAAGTGATGTTTCAACCTGCAAGTGACTATTTACCGATGATCGACGAGGTGCATGCATTTTTTAGTTTTTGTTATCGTCAACTTCTTTTTATGACGTGGTACAATAGTTATGAACAAAACTTAAATTGTTTATTATTTTACTTTTTTCATCAGGTTGTTAATAAATTAAAGGAAAAAACAAAATCCATACATGGAGCTACCATAGAGAACAATAAGTTTTGTCTTTCCGTACATTTTCGTCGTGTTGATGAAAAGGTAATTAACTAAAACAAGAAATGCATCCATAAATCGCAAAATAAGAGACGATCTTGGAGAGTTTTTTGCACTGTTCGCGTGCCCCACCGACACGTGGCGGTCCGCGATTGATGTGCCTTTTAAATTTTTTTTTTTTAAGTCAGACGTAAAAAAAAATAAGAAACCTCTTTTGGATTTCACCTCTTAGTATTTTCGTGGTAAACATCTGTACTTTTTTTGAAGAATCGCAATTTTACATTGATAATTAAATCAATCAATTATACTTTCCTCAGCTGGAAAGTTAACTATCAATGTATACGGCTAGTGTTTGTTTAATTATCAATGTAAAAGGAAGTATAATTGATTGATTAATTAAACATAACTACGTCTACAGGAATGGGCTGCATTAGCCGAGCAAGTGAATTTGGTTCTCTTGGATTATCCAAAATTGAGAATGACCAAAGGCAAAAAGGTAATGTTTGACTACTTATTTACAAAACTTAATTAGCTAATTTAGTTAGTTGATAGCATTTGATTATATATTTGTTAAATCAGGTGTTAGAACTCCGACCTTCCATCAAATGGGACAAGGGAAAAGCTCTCCAATTTCTGCTCAACTCATTAGGTTAGTTACATTTTTTTGTATTTTCTAAAAAAATTATTTATTTACACATACATTTTTTAGATAAATTATACTTAGAATAATTTTGGTTCTGTAATTTTAATTAGCTCTGTTAATTTAGCAATATGTTTGTTAATGAGAATAGACATACCAGAATCTAAATATGTTTTGCCGGTTTACATTGGAGATGACCGTACCGATGAAGACGCATTTAAGGTATGTTGAAATAACACCGTACCGTGCATATGAACTTCCTCTTTCGTTTGGAATGATCACTATAACTTCAGTGGGTTTTTTTTTGTGTGTTTTGTAACATAATAGTTAATCTAACGTTAGATATATTTTTGGTTTGCTGTTAGATTTTTATCTTTAAGAAAAAATACTGTTTAAAAAATCACTTAGTTTTTGTTTAATTGACGTGTGTGGTTTAAGGTTATTGGAGAGATATATAAAAACATCTTAAACGGAATTTTAACACTTTAAATTTAGTGCCCGGTTTGGATAGATTAAATCGACGTACTTACGCATAACAAATATTATTCTTACCATCATCTATATTTGAGTTTTTGTCGAATAATATATATATATTGACGTGTGCTATATTAAAAATATTTATAGGTTTTACGTGAAAGAGGACAAGGTTTTGGGATTGTTGTCTCAGAGACTCAAAAGGAAACCAACGCCTCTTACTCTCTTCAAGACCCATCTCAGGTAGATTCGTTTGATGACAAGAAATCAAAATAAAAACGTCTTTGATTGAATTTTATTATAGCTAAGACTATTCACAAGCAAATTATACTCACCGCAACGATATATATATATGTGTGATGCAGGTCAAGGACTTTTTGAAGCGATTGGTAAAGTGGAAGAAACAAACACTTGGACAAGAAAACTAGGTGGTTGATACTTCGTAAGATAGATATAGTTTCGTGTTCTCATCATCTCTAAAGCGAAGTAAAAAAAGGAGGCCTTCATCTTTAAAATATAATATATATTTTCAATGAATAATACTGAAAATACCATCTTCCTAAAATATTTTTCTTACTATGGTATGCGTTTGCTTAGTTTTTTTTTCTTTTGGTTTTAATGTTAAGATATATTAATACTTCGAGTTTTACATCCTAAATTTACATAGCCGAGACTCTAAATCAACCATAGAGGAAAAGGACAAGAGTGAGATAGTTCACTAAAAATTACTAATACAACCAAAGTAGAATTCAAGGGGAGACTGAGATTGGGAAACGCCGTTTGCTTAGTTTAGTTAAGTAAAATTGATTTTTCTATGAAAGACTATGATTTCTTTTTTTTTTTGGATAATGAGTATTCTATTTAAATTGCAAAAGACCAAAGAAATTACAAAACCTTTTAGGTAGTTTAGTAAAGCCCTACAAATAAACACACATATTAATTTGCTGGCAAATGATAAGAAAATAAAGCCCAACAGCTCACTAATCCACTTGATGTAGTTGCTTTCGTGAAGCAGAGATGAAAAATCAATATCACGATTCCATGGAAGAAATACCAGTATACCACGGATGGTTTGTATGTCAAATAAGACATGGAGATTCGAGGGCATCTTCTTCATAGATCTACCCACGTGATAGCCAGAGCTGCATGAGGCTCGAAGCTAAATCTGGATTCACCGTTCTATGCCCTAGAAGTCGATTACGAATTTGCACATCAATTTCCTTTTCAATCTGAATAGGATCTCTGAATTGTTACGTATGAAGACGTTGATTTCTTTTCGACCAGATGTGGTAGATAGCTGATTGCCAGGCAAGACGAAGCAGGCGCTTCTGATTGTTGGTGCCCCTGAATTGAGTCAAACCCAAAAGATTTCTTTCCCAATTTCTTTCTTGGCTGAAACCACATCTCATAGCCAAACTTCTCCATATTCTGAATGAGTATTCACAGTCAAAGAAAAGGTGATTCCTACTCTCTGCGTCCCTTCTACAGAGGAGACACAAAGGATCGACCACAAGTCCCCATTGTCGTAGTCTATCGCGAGTAGAAGATCTGTTAAGACACATTAGCCAAGCTATGAACTGTTGACGTAGGATGCCAAAAGAATTCCAGACTTCATTACACCAGGTAACCTCTTGTTTGATTTCTCTAAGCAAATTATAAATTTGGCCTGTGTTGTAACGATTCTCTTTACTCCCACCCGGCCACCACTCATACAAGTCATTCCCTTCTGATAATGATATGTTAGACATGAATAACTGAACATTGACTTGCCTTTCAGAACGAGCAGATGGAAGATTCCAGTGATCTCCATTCCATAGATCCGACAAAGAAGCGGACTTGTGGATGCCAATTCTGCTCCCTCTTCACAAATCAAGGTATTGATCCAATTTCCCGAACGGAGACCAATTGCAGAACCAAAACAAGGTATTTTGGCAATTACGAACACACGTTTTAATCAGGGATAAATCTTGTCTCTCATTTTGATTAGCTCATTCGCTAACCAAGAGTTTTTTGGCTTTGTGTTTATTATCCACAGGTTGTTGACCTTTCCTTGAAGTACCTCTTTGGTGAGCCAAGTTGCCCAGACTGAGTCTTGTTTGAAGAAGAGAATCCAAATCATTTTTAGAGTGCATGCTCTGTTCAAGACAAGAATATTTTTAGCCCCAACCCGCCTTCTGTTTTTGGGAAACAGATTGAGTCCCAAGAGACTTTTGCAGACGATCTACCTTCAAGATGTCCTTGCCACAAAAATCTACCGGAAAAATAATTTATTTCATCTGTGATTTCAGCTGGAAGGATGAAAGTGCTAGCCCAAAAGTTTGAGATGCCTGCAATGACCGTGGATAACAACTGCAATCTTCCGGCGTAGGACAAAGACTAAGATGTCCATGAGTTAAGTTTGTTCTTGATCACTTGTAGTAAGTTAACACAATTAGCTGCTGATAATTTTTTGGTACACAGGGGTACACCGAGATATCTGACTGGTAATGAGGCAGAAGAAAGACCAGTGTTTTTAGAGATGGCAACAATTTCCTCTTCATAAAATCCAGCAGAAAAGAAAGATGTTTTTCCGATATTGAGAGACAGCCCAGATCTTTCTTCAAAATCTTTAAGTATTGAGAGGACTCCTTTCACTGAATGCAAAGACCCTTCACAGAATATCAATATGTCGTTTGCAAAACACAGGTGAGTAAGATTTGTATCTTTACATTTGCTATGGTAGCCAAAATTTCCTGAGGCAGCAGCTTTGTTTAGTGAAAGATTTAGACAATTCATCACAAGAAAAAATAGATAAAGAGATAGGGGATCCCCTTGCCGCAACCCTCTTTTGCCTTTAAAGTATCCCATAGTGTGGCCATTAAACCCAATAGTGAAGGATGCAGTACTTACACATGCCTCTAGCCATGTTAGATACCTTTGAGGGATACCCAAGCATCTTAGTCAATTAAACAAGAATTCCCATCTAACAGTGTCGAAAGCCTTAGCAATGTCCACCTTTAGTGTAATCCTTTTTCGCCCCTTCTTTTTGTGGTAATTGTGTACAACCTCTGAAGCAAGCAGTGTATTCTTGATAAGTAATCTCCCTTGAACAAATGCAGTTTGGTTCGGAAGTATTACCTTAGGGAGAATAGGTGATGCAATATGGGCTGAGCATGGAGCTGAAGTTAAGCTAATTGGTATAATCCATGAGGTATTGGACAGAGAGAAGCATATGAATTCAAGACAAATCGTGTTAGGCTTTAATATCCATGAAGATGATGTCTTTGGACAAGTTTTGGTCCACTCGAAGAAAGGCCCATCAAGCGAAACCCTAATATGGTCGAATAATATATCAATCTGACGGTAATGCGAAAATCTACAATCATGCGAAAGGGCCCAACCAGATTGATAACTACTCGATTATTATGGTTTGATTTTTGACTTGGTATGTTTTAATTTTGGGTTTAGTATTTTCGATTTGGTTTAGTAGTTTAGGAAAACCCTAGTTGTTTTGTTTCTACTTAAAGGTTGTACTCTACAGACTTTGAGGATGATCGAAGTTTTAATATAGAAAAGAGAAGTTTCTCTCCATCTTTTTNTTAATTCTCTAAGAGGCTTTTGTTTTACATCACAAAAGAGTTAATTCTCTAGATCTGTAACACATCTATCCTTCTATCAATCATCCTCATCTATTCTCATCCATAAACCAAAGAAAAACCATCAAAATAACATTAGAAGTTTCGATCTCTCTTTCAGAAGATCCTGGGTTGCATCAGGTGGTTTCAGAGCAATGTGTTTACCAGCTCGTAAGAATGTGCTACCATCAACACAAAACTTGAGTGATTCAGAGATGGCATACGTGGTTTCGGAAGTTGTTAAAAGACTGATGTCAAAACCAGACCGTGATACAGGGATGGAACATCCAATCACCAGTAAGGAGGAAGAACAAAGCGCATCTTCTGCGTTTTTCATGGAGAACCAGACGCACAAAGAAGCAGAGAAGCTTGATGTTGAATATGAGAGCAAGCTGCAAGCAGTCCAAGAGGACTTTAATCCATTGATTCCAGTCCCAAGTCCATCCTCAACTGCTGCAATTGAAGAGATCAAAGAATCAGAACCAGCAGCTCCTTGCGAAGAAAATCAAACTCCAAAGCAACAAACTCGAGGTAAATATTGAGACTCCAAGAAACGAATGAAGCCTAACTTGCTATCTTTGGGTACAGAACA
>OVAN01003959.1:0-27255 GCA_900406275.1 Anastatica hierochuntica
GATAAACGAAGATCAATAGATAATTCCCCAATCTAACAACCTAGCAATCACTGATTCATGAAATCCCCTATGAGAAATCCTAAACCCAACTATAAAACTACTCACACATAGCAATCAAATCAACACAAGATGAATTGGATGGAAACATGATGTATTGAATGATAAAAACAAANGCAGGTTACAAAGCTCAAAAGTCTGTTTTAAAACTCCAAAATAGCATAATCCAAAACAAGAAAGTCGAGTCTAGGTCATAAGGTATGAAAACTCAGTTCAAAATAACTTCGGTTTGTGTCTTCAGAATCTGGTCTGAAATCGGGACAAGGATCGGTCGATCCATGTCCCTTCACAGGACAAGGATTGATCGATCCCTGTCCCTCTGTGTGGACATTTCTTCAGTCTTCTTGAGACTTCCTTTGGCGCTTCAATTCTATTCCAAATGCATTTTTTTAGTCCATTCAAGCTCGGTTCCTGTAAAAACATCAAAAAACACAAAACCGCGCAAATACGATCCGAATACATACTAAAAACCATAAATCTCGTATAAAAACCGTAGTGAAAACCGATAAAATATGAATACATCAGTGCCCAGAACCGAAACCAAAGTGATTTGAGTTGTTATGTATTCTAGAATCGACGAAATAGTGAGATCGAAATTGAGGTTTTGAAAAATCTAATTTTTTTAGAGATTTTTGGTTTGAAATAGAGAGAATATGAGAAAATATGAAGTTTTGATACTAATGTTGTTGTTTTAGAGCTCGAAAATTGCATTAAATGAAACATTCAAAGTTTCAATTTTGGTTGTTAATGGTGGTTGTGAAGATGAAAGAAAATGGCATTATTGTAATTTTGTGAAGTTATTGAGGGTATTTAATATTTTAAAATTTTGAGCAGACTTTAAAAGAAGTCTGCGTAATGACAATTTTGGTTAATATGAGGAAGGAGAAAAGGTAGAATTTGATATTTTTTAAAAAAGAGGAGAGAGAAGGTTAGTTTTGTAGTTGACTCTCATTTCTGCAAATATCCCAAAAGATTTTAAGAAAAATCTTAACAACTTTTATTCTTTTTTCTTTCTTATTTCATTGGTTTTGATTTGTTTCTTTGAAAAACTATGGAGCCAAAAGTCCAAACTTCTATCGCATTTCGAGGTACAACATCTCTTCTAGTTAGTGCTGGAACTTAAATCTCGTAAAATGGCCACTCTAATATAGTGCACTTATATGCATTTACATGTCATAACTAGAGTTGGATTGAATGAGAAATGAATACTTTATAATTATAAGTTTGTCCATGTTATAGAAATTATGTTTGTTATAGAAATTATGTTTGTGCAGTTATTTCCAGTGGGCATTTGTTTCAAATATCAATTTGGAGGTGATTGTTTTGAACTGTGGCTTTAAAAATTTATTGTAGACTTTTACTTTAAAAACTTTAATAACTTTTGCTGTTAAAAAAAAAAAAGTTAGATATTATAGGCTGTTAAAATTTTGACGTGAAAGAGTAGAAAATTTAAAAAAATGGCTGTGAGTGATTTCAGGAGAAGTTTTAAGACTTTGAAGACTTTTAAATTATTAAAGTTTGATTGGAAAAAATCTGACTTTATTTTTTTTAAAGTCATCACAGTTTTAAAAGCTCATTTGCCGATCACCCCCTTGATCTCCTAAAACAAATAACAGCTTCTTTAGGTATCTTCATCATCCAAGTGCATTTGACACTCCATTTTTCATTTTTCATATTTTCAATATCTTTCCCCAACATACATTTATTTTTGTGTATAGTTACAATTCTGCATTATGTTTGTAGATCAACTTCTGTTAGATTTATCATTTATGATAAAATCGTGTAATATATAGGCAAAGGAGGAGTGTATTTGCACATGAATTTTAATAAATTAACTAGAGTTCGATCCGCGCAACCGCGCGGATTTTTGTAAATATTTTATATATTATTAAGTATGTTTATATCTTTCGAGTATCGGGTTTAGAATTTTCGGTTATTTTGAGTTTCAGATTCGGGTTCAGGTTCAAAACTTTTAGAATTTTCAGTTATATCGAATTCCAGGTTTGGGTTTAGATTTTAGATTTTTGAACTTTCAAATTTCCGCGGATACTCGTATGGATTAAGCTCGGATAATATCCGATACCCGAAATACAATGAAACAAACCCATTAGAATATTTTAAAAAAAAACATCAAATGACTAAACTTAATTTTTTTCTAGTTTATATAAATTATTTTTAAAAATTTGTATAGCTTTTTCTAAATTTTATCATTCTATGACTTTTTTGAATTTTTGTAACAAATTTTACTTAGAAAATAAGAATATTGTAATATAATTATTTTAAAATTATGGATTTATTTTAAATTTGAAAACAAACTATGTTTAAATTTGGTCAAAATTGATGATTTTAAATTGTGTTGGTTTGTATTTTGATAATGATTATGTGAAAAGAATATTGGAATATTCTAATATGTTTGTTGGAATATGTAAATGAGTAATTATAGTTATATTAATTTATTAGATACATTTAATAAAATTTCTAAAACATCTCCGTTTTAAAAAATCACACATGAAAAAGGTATATGTCTTCCCTTTTAATAAGATAGATATAAAAGTCGGTGTATGAAAGTGATAGTGTTGTGAAACGTTTAAATTGATCTGAGATTATATGTAATTTTTCAATAAAAAATATTTTGCATACTAATCTTAAAAGATAAAATATTTTACATACAGTAAAAACAATTAGTCGCTGAAATAGTGATTCCATGTTTTAAGAAACTATCTTTACAGTCTTCCTCATTAATTTCCTTCTTTTTCTGATAGTGTTTGCTTAGTTTCGTTGAAAATTTCTGAAACCAAAGTCGAAACTTGATTACAATTTGATCAAAAAGGGAACTTTTTGGACTACATGAGTCAAGGTTATGTGTCAAAATCATAAAAAGAACGTAATAATTGTGATAAGGTTGATGCTTATTGGTAAAAATTTGCTTTTTAATATCTATTAGGGGATACCCCGCGCATACGCGCGGATTTGTGTTGTATATTTTGTCTTTAGAGTTGGTGTTATATGTTTGTTGTTTTGAATTTCTGTATTTGGCATTTTTCTTATATTGTGTATATGTATAACAAATTTTGTATGTTGTGTTTTGCTTAAGTGTATGGTGAAAGAGTTTAAATCCACCAATTCTTAGTATTCTGTAACCACGAACATTATTCAGAATCATAGTTATAAAATTATTTTAAATGATATTATTTTTAAAAAGTTTCTATTTTTATATAATTTTATAGTATAATAAATGTATGAGTTATATAATTATGTTTATTTAATTTTTTCGTTAATTATAATATTTATATTATACAATAACTACAGTTACGTCAAAACAGGATTATCTATAAACATGTAACATTGGAAAAATATTATCTTATAGTTAATATATATTTATTTTTTTTGTTGTAATGTAAAATTTATTCCAACAAAACCTTTGTACATCAAGTGCAACAATGCTGAATGAAAGAATTTGAAAAATCAAAGAATACTAAACACGAGTACTAAACCATAGGATCAAAAAATCCTGGTTCCCTACATCCCGAATTGCAAGGAGCTTAATACGCAAATCTTTGTCCACTTTCTGAGATATTACCGCCGGTTGAACACGCACACCGCCATGCCGAATGTTGTTCCGAAGCAACCAAATATGATATATCATACTGTGAAACGCGAGACGAAGCAACAGACCTTTCCGTGACGAGGGAGGAGATGCCAAGAAACCCACCAGCTCATCCCATACACATGTGTAACGTGAACCCACCAGCCCCCGTGCCACACTACTCCATGCTTCCTGTGAGAAAGCACAACCGAAAAATAAATGATTACGGTCTTTTTGAGGGTGATCACAGAGAACACACTGCGAAGAGAGACCGGGACTCCATTGCGCTAGGCGAACCGTTGTAGCTATCTGATCTTTAAACGCTAGCCAAACCATGAAAGCATGCTTCGGCGTGTGAAACTGGAACCAGACCAGGGAAGGCCATTGAAGCAGCGGCCTCGATACCCGGAGCTGAAGCCACGTCTTTGCTGAAGAAAACCAAGGTCGAAACTGACCAACACCTATTCGCCATTCATATGTGTCCGCCCCCGCCGACTACAAAGGAACCGCAATATCCTGCAGCGCCTCAACAAGTAGTTGCAACGCCGGTGTACGCTGCCTCCTGAAGACCCAACCCGTAGCTGCCGCCTCAGCCACGGTGGCTGTTTTCGGTATTCCCAAACCGCGAAATCCACGAAAACCCGCAATGTCAAAGAGACGGCCTAGCGGAGACCAGGAGTCAAACCAAAATGAAGCCATCTGACCATTACCAACCACAACACGAGTAAACCCCGAAGCTATGTCCCGAAGCTTTAATAATTTACGCCAAATCCATGACCCATACCTCTCCGAAGCTGTCCAAAATGAGCCTTGACGAATAAGGTGTACTTTAACCCAATTTACCCAAAGTGAGGTGGTGGATGAAAGAATCCGCCAGACTAACCGAAGACCAAACACTGTATTCACCTCCACTAGTGGCCGAACCCCCAGACCACCCTCCGCCTTCAAGCAACAAACATCCTCCCAAGCAACTTTCAATTTCCTTGAACTGATCTCCACACCAGACCACAAGAATGCCGAACACAAGCTGTCTATCTCTCGTAAGCAACGATGAGGGAGGCGAAAGGCGGAGCACCAAAATTGCGTGAGGCTAGAGATAACCGATTTCAGCAATTGCAATCGCCCTGCAAAGGACAACCAGCGCGTCGACCACGAGGCAAACTTCGCATTTATTTTCTCAATGAGAGGAGCATAATCCGCGGAGCTCATTCGGCGTGTCATCAAAGGAAGACCCAAATATCTCACTGGAAGCTCATCCGGCACTAGCTGAAATCGCTGCAGAAGCTCATTCCTAACAACATCTGAAATACCAGCCAAATAAACACTAGATTTCTGTAGGTTAATCTTCAAACCTGAGCAGCTCGCAAAGTCATTAAAAACATCAATGATCGCCTCCACAGATTGCAAAGAACCATCCGAGAAGACCATTATGTCGTCCGCGAAACATAAATGCGTGATGTTGAGAGCACTACACTTTGGATGATACCCCAACAGCCCACCCTGCGCCGATCGATCCGTCATAGCCGAGAGCACATTCATCGATATGACGAAGAGGTATGGTGAAAGAGCACAACCCTGTCGGAGCCCACGTTTACTCGGGAAAAAACCAGCCAACTCACCGTTTATCTGAACAGAAAAAATGCCAGCTTTATACATGTCATGATCCAGCGAATGAAAATCAACGGGAAATCCATAGCTCGCAAGACATTTTCCAAGAAACCCCACTGGACTGTGTCAAAAGCCTTCGCTATATCTATCTTCATAGTGCATCTAGGAGAGATATCAGCTTTATGATAATCTTGAACAATCTCTGTGGCTAAGAGCAAATTTTCCAAAAGTAACCGATCTTTAACAAACGCTGACTGGTTCGGGGCTATGAAAACCGGAAGAATCACCTTCAGCCTGTTCGCGAGCACCTTGGAAATTACCTTATATAGAATATTGCAGCACGAGATGGGTCGATAGTCTTTCATTTCCAAAGCACCAACATGCTTGGGGATAAGAGCTAAGATAGTTGAATTAGCTCCTTTTGGCAGATAACCATGAACAAAAAAAGACTGAATCGCCGAAACAGCTCTATAGAATTCCATCGTGTACCCATCCGGACCGGGTGATTTATCTGAAGGCATCGAAAACAAAACCTGCTGTATTTCCTCTCCCAAAACTGGCGCCACTAGTTTAGCCTGAACCGTCGCCAGAACCCTGAACCCAATTAGCTCTTAAAGCCGGTCAATAGATATTCCCTCAAAATCATCAGGCTGCTCCTGCAAAAAAAGTGCTGAACCAACTGACAACCTTTTTTTTGAACCCTGATACTTGTGTAACCATCTCACCATCTGCTTTGCGAATCACACGAATAGAGTTCTGCGCATTTCTAGCTCGAGCAACTTGGTGAAAGAAATTACTATTCTGGTCCCCCAAACGCAGCCATTTAATCTTTGACTTTTGTTTCAAAAAAGACTCCTCCAAAGCACCAATCCGCAACCACCTGTCCATAGCTTCAACCTCTGTAATAACTATTTCTTGAGAAGGGTTTCGCAGGGCCTCATCCTGGCACTCACAAAGAGAAACAAACGCAGCCTGAGTTCTTAGAGTTAGATTCCCAACCTGGCTCCGATTGAGGTCCCGAATAATCTGTTTCAAAGCTTTCAGTTTGCGCGTGAAATCGTAGATGGCTATCCTTGTCACTTGCAGAGGCTGTGTAGTATCCCAAAAACCCTTGATCACTGGTAGAAACCTCTCATGAGATGCTAAGAAATTAGGGAATTTGAATGGCTTACAACAAACACCTTCCTGCGCCTCCAAGTAAATGACACAACGCGCGTGATCTGAAATTCCCCCTGCTTCAAACAAGCCATAAGAGGAAGAAAAATGTAAAAGCCAATGGTCTCCAATGAGCACCCTGTCAAGCTTTTTAGTAGTGGGATTCATCTCCTGGTGATTGGACCATGTGTGATGAAGCCCATGATAAGGCAGATCATACAAAGAAGTAACCGATACCATATCTTGAAAATCTCTCATGCTGGAGGTCACAGTAGTATGGCCTGAGTGCTCGGCAGTTGATAAAGTCTCATTGAAGTCACCCAGGATAATCCAAGGCTTCCCTCTTAGAATAGGAGAATTATGATGAGCAACCAAATCCTCCCATAGTTGTTTCCTCTCAGCGGCGAAATTCGAAGCATAGACAAACGAGACAAAGTACTCACTCTCCACCGTCGGGTCTGATACCGAACACGTAACCAACTGGCCAGACTTAAAAACCGGAGTTAGCAACACCAAGTCAGACCATACAATCCAGATGCGACCCCTGGGATTGTACTCATAATTCGTTAGTAAAGACCATCCGCGAAACACAGAATCTGCGATGCGCGAAGCCCTCTCCTCCTTTATTCTAGTTTCTAATAAACATCCAAACTTAAACTTTGACTCTCTAACCCACTTATTTACAGCCTAATGTTTGTACACCTTGTTGAATCCTCGCACATCCCAGAAGAACAGTGACATGTTATTGTCTACGATGAGCTCCTCTCCGACTTTTCTGGCTAGAGCGTGGCTCCTTTGCCGCGATAGTGGATGGCTCATCAATAAACTTGTTTATACCCTTCATTAGACGGGGAAGAGATGGACGCAGCTGAACATCAACCTGTTTACCCACCGGCTAAGAAGGACCTTCATCACTCACTCCACCAAACACTGCTTTGGGATGATCCCCCACTCCTTCAGAAATTTCACCTTCCTCCACCTCCAAAGAAACACTCTCCTCCGACTCACCATCATCATCAGCATCATCTACATCCCCCTCCTCTGCCTGCAACACTGAGAACCTAGATGGAGAAACCTCATAATCCGGAGCCTGCCTCTCTGTGACAAACCGAGTATCTGCAACTTTCAAGGTCTTGACAGGTGATTGCCAACTATCCAGAGACTGCTGCAGATCCTCAGAAGCATGTTGTTCCACGACTGGTTCAACCTGCTCTGTGGCTAAGCTATCTGAGGCCCTGACCTCTTCAGGAACCTGAGCTTCAGCCTCCCCTCCCTTTTGCCGATTACCATCCTGCTGGCCAGTATTCCCGCCACTGGTACCTGCACCCACATCTAACTGCAGATCATCCTCTTGAACCGTAACTATAGCTTTCCCTTTCGCCACCAAGAGGCAAACATCCTGCTTATGACCCCATTTCTGACATACAGCACACCTAGGAGGCAACCAGGGATAGGACACTTCAACCAGCGCCGTGAATCCCTTCTTATTCCGTAGTGGAATCTGCTTCGGTAGTTCCTTCGTTAGATCCGCAATAACCAGCACTCGAGCCTTGTCAAAGCTTGAACAAGCTAAGGTATCAGGGTGTAGTTTCTGCGGTTCACCAACGGCACTCGCAACGAAACTCAAACCTTGATCAGAGAACAGCTTATGTGGAACATTTCGGAGATTGACCCATAGAGGAATTGACTGCAGAATAGGCTGTGAATCCATCACCTCCGGACACCATTCGGTAAGTGTCAAAGGAACATCAGCAATGTTCCAGAACCCTCGCTGTAAAACCTTCCTGTGAATCGCTGCATCCTCAATCCGAAACTTTATCGTTGTTGGGTTGAGCACATGAACATCAATCTTTGCCGATTTATCGCCATACCTCCAGATTTTGTTGACAATGACATGAACTTTAGCTACATGTGGTGCCACATCCAGAAATCTTCCAACGAGAAAATTTTTCCAGAGCTTGTTTGGATCCTCCAGAACCTCATCCGGTACTTCAAAGCTCCCATCATCACCGGCCAGAAGAGTGTGCTTGCAAAGAGATCCCGAGCCTCCACCCGAGCCAGCCACCGCAGCCCACGACGGAGTAGCTTTACCTTGCTGTGAAGAACCACCTCCTTCCAAAGACAGAGCCACAGGAACAGCAGGAATCGCAGCGTCAGCCGCTGCACCAGGAAGAGCAGCTTCCGTCGCCACCATCGACCCATCGGAAATGCCCAACCGGAGCGCCGCCGCCAGAGATAAAGAAGAAAACCCTAGATCGCCCACCTAATCGCCCAAATCGCCTTGTCACCAAAACGCAGCGTTTTTTTCCTTCACTATCTAGAATAATATTATTTTTGTTAGTGTTTTGTGAAAAAAAAATCATTAATATATTTTTATTTAGATGTTATATTTCTCTATGTTAATTTGTTTCTCTGTGTTGGACCCGATTTGATTGAACAATTTGATAGATTATATACTTATATTTTATTGCTAAAATATTATAAATAAAAAGTACAAAAATATGAAAAAGTTCATAATTTTAGGAATATGGCGCTTTTGATTTAGGTTTAATTATACCATTTGTTAACTATTTTGTTAAATGGATTAGCTCAAATTAATTGTTTAAAATGTTAATGATGGCGATAAAATAAACCGTTGATTGGAAGCTGAGGTTTGGATACACAGAAAGCCAATAACTCATGGTCGACTCGCAACGATATCAAATGATAATATTATATTTATAATTAAATCAGTTGTAAAATATTGTGATTTAATATGTATTGTAAGACGGGAACATGGAAATAAGTCATCAACCTTGATCATGATATACCTGGATTTACCTTAGCCATGAAGCTTATTGCGCGACATATATTTAAATTTTTATTCTTAATCTTCCATTATTCAGTGTTAATAATATAAGTTTGATGCGTTATGTTGGATGTGTTATGCAAATAGCAAAACTTCTTCTCTTTTTGTGATTGTCAACAAAATACATTTGATTATTAAGGGAGCTTAATAAAAAAGGATAAGAAAAAAGTGGATATGAGATCGTGAAGATGCTTCAGAATAAATTTAAAAAAAAAAAAAGATAGTTAATCATCTTTGAAATATGAGAGAGATATATGCTATTGTTGTCTCGAATGTGGCGGTCAAGCGAAAGAAATTTTGAACCATTGTAGTCACGATGCTCTCTTCGATTTGGTGGTAATTTAGTAGATTCTCGAAGTTGCTTGTTAAAGCCTCGTAATTTGAAATATGAGAGAGATATATGCACACGTAAAAAGGATTTAAAGTTTCTATGTAAATGTTTTGGTGATTTGAAATTAGATTATCTTTTCAGCTAGATCAAATGTATTATTTTTCTGTATTAGATATAAGTTATATTTTGTAATCATTCTATAATATATGTAATTTGAATTTTTGTTATTTTCCTGGTTTATGTGCAAGGTACTCCTATAAATTATTTAAATTGTACAACCAATATTATTATATCAAATTTGTGTATTATAATGGTATCAAAAGAAATTAGTTTTTCTTCCTTTACCAACAAGTTGGAGAACTTACGATTTATGGAGTTCTTTTTCTTTCTTGTCTCGTGATATTTCTTCCTTCATCCTCTTATATCACTTTTGTCTTGTAGGTGTAGCTTCTTTGTTCTTCTTTGCCACATGTTAACAAATTAACTCCAAATTATATAGCCTTCTTCCAATCATTCATTCACTTTTAAAAATCTGAAATGAAATAGTTACTTTTCAGGTTTTGCTTTATTCTAGCTGTTTCTCCAAACCTTCTCTCTTGTCTTTGGGATATATACCCACAATTCAAATACACATTATCTTTAAATATGAAAACCACAATGACACAAAATGGTGTTGGAACTTAATTTTCAACGAAATGATTCTATGACATAGTGCACTCACATGTAAAATTTAAAATTCGTTTAAATGAGAAATGGAAGTTTAAAAAATATTATGTACACTAAATATATTATTAAAAGAAAAATGGGTAATCTGATGCTAAACCATACGCGCACGCACCGTATGTCCAGGAATCACATACTTGTGATTCTGCCATTGCCAATGACCTAAAATAGGTTGGACTTTGTGTTGGTTTGGTTTAGATGCGGTTTCGGTTAAATGGACATTGGCTCTGTAACCTATCTTTTTGTATCAAAGTTGATTTTGTGTAATTGATCACTACATACATTTAGATTTGATCATAAGGTAAATAATTATGTGAAAAATGAAACTTGATAAAGTAAATAATTCTTATAGTCTAAATTGATAATTAAGTTGGTCAAGAATTTTCCTCTTCTGTTGATTTCATAATTGATTATGAGTCAAATGTGTAACCTCCTAATTTTGGAGTAATGGCTCAAATAAATTTCAATTAAATGAGCATTATTATGTCGTTTTTTCTTAATTATTATTATGTTGTTGATGGTCGACAATATAAAGAAAGAGGGTGGTCTTTCTGTCAATACAATAACAGGAAACATAGCCAATTTAGGGAGGAATTCAGTTGTATGATTACTTACAAAATTGGAATTAACTGATTACGATATAGTTTTAGTCACATTAAAATACTAATTTTTAAAAAGAAAGTAAAGAAACAGGAAAAACGAAAGAAGCACTACGTGCGAAGCTTGTTTTATAGTTTGGTTATTTTGTAACAGAAGATTTTAAAATTCGGAGTATCAAATTTTTTTATTTGAAAAGGTAAATATCAAAAATTAAAAATGACTTATATGCTTTATGTGTTTATCTTTTCATTCTATAAAAATAAATTTTACATTCTAGTATTGCTTTATGTGTGATGAGCTTGAAATTTTAATTTGGGAGACTATTATATGCTAAGATGTTATCTTATAGTACTCCATAAACTTAAACATGTAACAATATAGTCTAAAATAGTTTTGCCAATCCGAAAATATTAGATAAATTGCGTATAAAGTAAAATAAATTGCCCTTCCCCACCAGTAATTATAAGAACATTTCGTATGGCAATTTTTGAAAAGATATATATATTATTGATATTTTAGAGCCATTCCCATTAAAAAAGATTTTAAAAACAAAAAACCAAAAAACTTCAAAGAGAGACGACAGAGAGCAATCTTTGGTCCTCTCGCATGGCGTCTCCCACTTCTCCCGCCCCAGTGAAGCTCCTGATCTTTTTATATACTATTCGTGTCCCTACTTTGAAATCCGAAACGCCGTGCTGAAGTTTTAAGTCAGTTTCGGCGTCTCGATTGCCGACCCTGGTAACTTGCTCGACATCTCTGATCCCAACAATCTTCCTCGTGTCCTTTACACCGTACGGCGAGACGTGCATTTCTTGATTTCATCTCAAACTCTTGTTCGGATTCTGAGTGAAGTAATATTCTCCAAAATTATGTGAATGAATGTCTCTAGACATGGTCTGTACTACTCAAGATCTTGGCCTCCACATCTGTCGGCGTTGGTTTTGTATTATCGGTGCATGTCTTGTAAAGTTCACACCATTAGTTTGATCTGGTGGGTTACCAATGTGACCCTGATTCTGACTTGAACCTACAGATGTTCCTCATTGGTAGCTTCCTGTTCTTGTATTGGCTCTTCTGCTACATTTGAATATGTGTGATCACAACCCAAGTTTGGCCTTAGAGATGATGTTGTCAATGCAGATTCTTGGATTGTACCAAGATCATATTCGTGTCATCAGAGATGTGTTAGCGGGCGGTGGCCAATATGGCTATTATGGGTACTATTGCTTTGTGACCGGCTCTTTTGCATTCAGTGGTTCCATGGCTAGATTGACCACGCATATGATGTGAATTTCGCACACTGTTTGCATGATGATGATTGTGGTGGCTTGCATTATGTAGTCTTAGTAATAGGCTATTCTGCATTTGGTGGTCCAAGTTTTTACGGTTCACACTCCTTGTTGTGGTCTCCAGTTTCTCAAAATGATCATTAACCTTTAAAAACACATTGTTCAGACATTTTAGTGAGGAGATTCAAGTGTTGTGTATTTCATCCACTAACATACAATTTAACCAGAGTGTAAGAGGAGAACATGAAAGAGACTTACAAAGAGTGTGAATGTCTTTGCCAGCCATCTAGTGTTGTCACTTATGCTTTCCTATCTTCAAGTAAATGGGCAAACACTGAGCTCTTTGACCTTCAAGTTTATGTTATTAAAACGACATCTACAGCAAGACCAAAAGCCTAATCTCGATCAGGATATCTTTAATTGATAAAAAACACCAAGGGAAACAAAAAATTTTAAACTAATCACCTTGCCCTATAAACATAATCAATCACCTTTGAGAAACTGAGATCAAAGCCTCAGAGAGCAAAGTTGTGCTATGCTTTCCTCGGCAATGAAAGTGCCGCTAAAGCGTTTTTTATCCGAAAAACTCATAGATTGCTTGGTGTGGTTTGAAATCCTTTCCATAGAAGAGACTTTTCAGATCATTAGTCGCACTCCATTGGCTGTATGCCTCCTAGAGGTGAAAAAATTGGAAGCATACATGTCAAAACATATTTAAAATACCACGTTTTATAATGACGAAGTAGCTGCAATATTATCTAACTAATTGAATATGTGAAACATAGAACAACTATCTTACCTGATATGGAACAAACGGAGAGAGAAAGAGTTGGAAGTATAATTCTTTGGGTTGTTGATATCCATGGCTTCTCAGCATTCTAAGAAAGCCCCTATGAAATTAAGGCTTCGCTATTGGCTTCTCTCGCGTCGGAAAGGTTATAGATTTTTTATCAGAAGCGGCGTTCTCAGGGGTAAGTAATGTAATCGGTGGAGGGTTCGTTGTGGGAAGAGGATTAGGCTTATATAGGTCGGTGTGGTAATCTCGTGGTTGATAAAAAGGGAGGTGAAAGTCGAGGCTGTAAATGGCGGATGAGATTAAATGCAGCAATCAAGGCTAAAGCGTTACGGAACAGGAGTGGGGGGATAAGGGAGCTGAAGCTGGGAGAGCAAGATTAGGGGTCAAATTACGGTTCTGATGCAGAGGCAAGGATTCGGCGGTGGTGAGGTGAAGGTTGGGAAAGAGCTAGTCTCGTTTAGGTAAGTTTGACTGTCGATAGTTTGTGGATTTCGTGGCCTAACAGGAGGTGTGGGTATGATGTGGACTTCGTGGCCCAAGAAGAGGAAGGGAACGCCATGCTATTCTATTATGTTACTGAAACGGCTACCAAAAGTAGGGAGGCGTTCGTCTTGGGAACGACAAGAAGTTGGAGGCTGACGTGGCGTAAGAAGAGAGTTTCTCTATAAAGCTGATGTGGACACATGGAGAAGCTTAAATTAACCTATTTTAATTAGTTAGATTCTCGGTTTTCATCTAATGTTTTGGTCGACTAATTATTTGCATATTGCAAACTAATCATAAAAATAAAAATGGATATGATGGTTACAACGAAAGATGTAAAATGGTTCAAAAATTGAGGTGAAACTCATAAGTTTGAAGTGTTTTTTTCTTCTTTTAGCTCAATATGAAAGAAACATTTCTTTTTATATTCTCTACTGAAAGTCTTTTACATGGTTTTAATTGGTCTTTGGGCGCTGGATATTATGGGAAGGGTTGAATTAACCGATCTTTCACATCAAATCAAAATGAACAATATTTGTAAACCAAATAATTTTTTTAATATTGCTTAAGTTGAATTCAGTTTTTGTATATCTGGAAAATCTGGAAACTAAAAGCAAATCGTACAAACATAAAAATGTGGATCTAATACAGTAACTTTTTGTGAATTAAGAACTTGTTTC
The DNA here is from genome assembly GCA_900406275.1 of Anastatica hierochuntica. NCBI lineage: Eukaryota > Viridiplantae > Streptophyta > Magnoliopsida > Brassicales > Brassicaceae > Anastatica > Anastatica hierochuntica. The sequence goes on from OVAN01003959.1 coordinate 14,157, forward strand.
ACTAAAATTTGAAATCCAAAAAAATTATTTATAATACTCCTTTATCAAAATAGATGATGTGTAAGGATTTTTAAAAATCCTTAAGTTTTAATTTTCCATACTAAAACGTTATTAGTTATCTACCTAAACACAATTCAACTAATAAGAAAACAATCTAAAAATACAAACAGTTAAAAAATTAAAAAAACCTAATTGATTTTTGAATCCAAAAATAAAAGCATCATATATTTTTATTCAAATTTTCCCCTAAAGCATTACTCAAGATGATGCGGAAAATAGTAAATTAAATTTCTTTTGTAAATCATCTTATAATATTATTTGAAGAATAAATTTGAAAATATAACTTTAAATTTGTTAGAAATTACATTAGATGCCATTAAAAACAATGAATAGATCAAATAAAGAAAAGAAAAATAATTATAAAAGAAAGAAAAAAATAGAAAATAAATCCAGATTCAAACCTAATAACAAACCGAAGCTTGCACCTTTGTTTATAAAATTATAGAATACTTTTATATTTATAGACTTTCTTTATTTATATTATATATCAATGAAGTCTACTTATAACATATAAAACCGTTCAAACAAATCGGATTTTGTGCACAGAAAAAAAATCGACCCAGAGAAATACGACATTTGAATAAAAATATTTATTATGAGATAACATTTTTCTACTATTACATGTTTTTAAATATATAGTCATATTTTATTTAAACATAATTGTATATTTAAATTAATAAAATCTTTTATATAAAAAAAAGAAATTATAATTAACAAAAAATAATAATACACATAATGTACACTTATTATACTAAAAAATATGTGATATTACAAAAGTTTGAAGATAATACCCTTAAGAAAACAATTCTACAACTATTGTTCCCCGCAAAGCGTCGTTGAATCCTAATTATTTACAAATCCAAATTAAACATCCCTATAAAATAAGACAGAGCAATAATCTATGGTGAAGAAAAATAGTACCTCAAAGAGCTTTTCTGTAACAAGTTCCATCGGATGTGCATGTGAAACTTGATGGTTATTGTAACATCCCCGTTTTTCCTAACCCGATTTTCTTTTTTGCAGAAAATCAGTGTTTCTCTAAACTGAATCTTAACCTACCCTATTTAAACCCTTTTAAACCTAAAAACCTAAAGTCTTTTTCTTCTTTATTTTTCTGGAGCCATCGACAACAAACAGAGAGAGATTACAGAGAATTTTTGAGCCATTGGAGCAAGAGAGAAGAGAGAAAGAGAGAAAAAGGAAGAAGGCTATGCAGTCTCTGCAGAAGGCAGACGCGATATATCGTGGGAAAATGACGAATCGATCGAGCAAATCAACTCTGATGGATCTCAAATTTTTTTCAGAAGGTAAAGTACCCTTAGATCGAAATTCTCCATTTTACAGAACATATTTTCATCAAGTATTCTGAAAGTTATGATCATTTTACCAAGACCATGGAAACATATCGCGATTGCGACCAGTCCGAGTGCGAAGGGTGTTTTCAAGAGAAGATAGAGTCTAATCGGAGTGAAATTGGTGGCTACGTATAGAAGACATCCACGGCGAGATTCTGACCGTTTGGATTGTAAATTTAACGGTTCGTTTCAGTTTTATCCCTTTGTTTCTAAGTGTGTTCTGTTCTGCCAAATTTCCAGAGATAGCGTGTTTGATGGTTTCTCAGTTTTGATTGAGTTAATGGTCGATTTCGGATCTGATCTTTTGTGGGATCGATGTAGGAACACCCAAAAGATCCGCTTCTCCACTCATATGAATCCGAAATCGGTGTTCCTACATCGATCTCACAAAAGATCAGATCCGAAATCGACCATTAACTCAATCAAAACCGAGAAACCATCAAACAGGTTATCTCTGGAAATTTGGCAGAATAGAACACACATAGAAACAAAGGGATAAAACCAAAACGAACCGTTAAATTTAAAATCCGAATGGTCAGAATCTCGTCGTGGATGTCTTCTATCCATAGCCACCAATTTCACTCCGATCAGACTCCATTTTCTCTTGAAAACACCTTTCGCACTTGGACTGGTCGCGATCGCGATCTGTTTCCATGGTCCTTGGTAAAACGATCATAACTTTCAGAATACTCAATGAAAACTTGTTCTATAAAATGAAGAATTTCGATCTAAGGTACCTTACCTTCTGTAAAAATTTGAGATCCAACATAGTCGATTGGCTTGGTCGATTCGTCATTCTCCCACGACATATCGTGTCTGCCTTTTCCAGAGACTGCATAGCATTCTTCCTTTTTTCTCTCTTCCTCTCTTCTCTCTTGCTCCAATGGCTAGAAAATTATTTGTCATCTCTCTCTGTTTGTTGTTGACGGCTCTAGCAAAATAAAGAAGAAAAAATCTTTAGATTTTTAGGTTTGGAAGGGTTTAAATAGGGTAGGTTAAAGCTCGGTTTAGGAAAAAACTGGTTTTCTGCAAAAGAATCGAGTTAGGAAAAACCGGGATGTTACAAATAGACTATTTATAATGCATGAAGATGTATCAGTGGTGTGATTCCTCTCTTGTTTCCTGTTTTCATAATTGTATAGAATATGATTAAGAACTTTGATTTAAAACATACCGAAACACGAAAATGCATAAATGGTAATAAAATGTATACCAAGTGAAATCTGTTGCACAACTCCTGGAACAATTATCCCAAAATATGAATCTCCACCAACGTAAAATGGATCTGATATAAACTCAGGGTGATCCACAAAAAACTGCAAGTAAAATCAACATAAAAGGGTTTATCTTAACGCTATTATACGAGTGAAATCATCAAGAACACTTAACACTTTTAAGAACTTGGTCTATTTGGTGAATTTTTTTTGGTATGGCTTGTCTTAGAAGCAGTGCCGACCCTGAGGAGAAGCCAATGAAGCATGTGCTTCCGGCCTTTTATCACAAAAATAAAAAAAATTGTCCTGTAAATTTCATTATTTTCAATATCTCAGTTAACCGTAGAGATATTCTTTTCTGCTTGCAGCCCAAAAAATCTTAGGGTCAGCCTGCTTAGAAGCACTCGGATTTTTTGCATAAGAATTTCCAGAGCCCGCAGATGATTCCAAATATAAAGTTTAGCCACCTGAAAACATAGAGTACATAGAAACTCATAATGATGTTATTACATAGTGAAAAAATCATTATAAAGAAGTTGGTGAAATCTCTAACCTTTGTCCTTGAAAAAGATGTTAGCTCTAAAGAAGGCAATGTCCCATTATGCTCATCCCCTTTAGAGGCTAAAGGACCTGACCCAAACAAAACAAAAACTTCTGGAAGATGATGTGTCAGTATTTTAGTAGGTTTTTACTACGGTTTTCACACGAGATCTATGGTTTTTAGTATGTATTCGGATTGTTTTGGCGCGGATTTGTGTTCTTTATTGTTTTTACAGGATTCGAGCTTGAATGTGCGAAAAGAATGCATTTTGGATGGATTTCAAGCATCGAAGGAAGTGTTTGTGCAATGCTGGAAAATACCCAGGATTTTGGACACAGATCGACCGATCCTTGTCCCCGGATCGATCGATCCTTGTTCCGGATTGCGGACCGATTTTATGAAGAACCAAGCCGAACTTATTTCGAACTGGATTACGACAAATAGACCTAAGCTCGTGTTTTCCTTTTCAGAATGCACATTTAGAGAGTTTTAGAGAGCTTGGAGAGAGTTTGTAACTTAGGGAGAAGAAGTCTTTTTGTTCTTCAATCGAGAATTCTTCGAAACCCTCTTTTTACTCTTGTTTATGCATAATACAATCATGTCTCTCATAAATTTGATCTGTGTTTTTGCTATTTCCATGAGTGAGTAGTCTATTCGTTGGGTTTAGGGATTCTCACTTAGGGATTCATGAGTTGTTGATGTAGAATCGCATGACTAGGGATATAATCTAATGGATCTTCGTATATGATTGTTCGTAATGCATGAAACTGAATTGATCACTTAGTTTCTGAACTTAGGTAATTTAACTGTTGGAAGGTGAATGTTTAAATGCCTAAAAGAATTATAGATAAGCAGTTCTTCTTCAGCCAACGGAAGTTGATGTTTAAGTGAATTGTGAACCTATCGAATCTGTTAATAATGCATGATTAGAAATCGAGGGTCAACGGAAGTTAGTCTCGAGATTTCTAATACATAGGGAGTTGTCCGTACGGAAGTAGATCAGTTCCACATTAGAATTTGAGTTCAAGACGATTCTTAACCTCTTGCCTAATCTGTAGTTTGAATCAACAATGAATCGTTTCCCTGAGAACACCTGATGCCCAACACTTCTCTGGTTGATTTACAACCCCGTCGTTGCGTGTCTGCCTTCTTTGCTTTCTTCATTTCGATATTTGCATCATCTTACAAAACATCTTTTTAGCCTTAGCCCGCTGTGCTATCTGATATTTCTTCGTGCTACCTTTGGTCTCTGTGGATTCGATCCCGAACCACTACAACGTACATATGTGCGTTTGCAGTGTTATCTCGGGCGAAAACCTGAACTTCAGAAGAAAATTATCTTAATCCTCAAAATGTAAACCCTCTTTGAATCACACAACCCACACAACAAAATCAAACAATGTACTAGGACTCATTACATATGATATGATTTGTTACCATTTGCTAAGAGTAATCAACAAATCAAGTTGCATCTGTTAGAATTGAGAATGATTTAATATTTAAGATTGAAGAACATGAAGAACAGGAAGAACATTGTTGAAGAAATAGAGAGAGAGAGTTTGAGAGAGAGAGAGAGAGAGAGAGAGAATTACAAGGAAAGAATATTGTATTCCTTGATTCTTTTGAAAATTACAAGATATGGTTCTTAAAATAAGAGACCATTCAAATTCAAAATACAATAAAGAAATAAATAGTACAAGGTAATTAATGTCAGAGTTGGAGACAGCTTATTATCACCTTCCTTGACAATGACATGAATCACTTCTTTATTTGCTTCCTTCCTTTTGGTTCCAATGGCTATATAGTCAGATTATTTCAGTGTAGTTTGACTATCTCCATATACACAGACTATTTCAGTGTAGTTTCAGAACCTGATTTCTCAATACTCCCCCTCAAGCTTGACTATAGGACCTTACTATAGTCAAGCTTGGAACCAAGAATTTTTGCCTCGTTAAAACCTAAGTGGAAAAACCCTTTGGGACAAAACCACACTTAGAAAAAAGATTACAAGTCTTCATGGTTAATAGGATGATCATTCCCGAATGGTTGTGAGCCCAAGTCTCAAATAGATGGACTCACAAGTCTTCTTGTTTGTTACCTAGGTGAATATGTCCGCCAATTGGTCTTTGCTCCTAGTGTAGCATGGCAAGATCACTCCTTGTTCAACCATTTGCCTAACCTTGTGACAATCAACTTCAATATGTTTTGTCTTCTCATGAAACACCGAGTTTGAAGCTATGTGGATAGCGGCTTGATTATCACAATGCATTGTAATTAGCGATAATGATTCAATGCCTAAGTCTTTGAGAATATTCTTGATCCAAACTAGCTCATTGGTGAGCTTCCTCATTGCTCTATATTCGGCCTCGGCGTTAGAACATGACACCACATTTTGCTTCTTGCTCTTCCAAGTAACCAAATTTCCTTCAATGAATGTGCAATAGCCGGTAGTAGATCTCCTATCATTCCTTACTCCAGCCCAGTCCGCATCACAATATCCTACTATCTCGGTGTTCGTGTTGCATCACATCCATACTCCTTGTTCGGAGGTTCCACTCAAGTATCTAAGAATCCTCTTCACCATGTTCCAATGGTGTATATTTGGTGCTTGCATATGTTGGCTCACTTGATTCACAGCAAAGCAAATATCCGGTCTTGTAATGGTATGGTAGATAATTTTTGTAACCATTCTCCTATATAGCTTTGCATCTTCGAATGGTTCATCCTCAAACTCCCCCTCACGTAATGTCTTGTATCCATCTTCAAGGTGTGTCTTGGCTATTCTCCCTTCAAGATTACCTATCTCACACAACATATCAAGTGTGTAATTCCTTTGAGATAGAAAGGGCCCCTCTTTAGATCGACATACTTTTATTCCAAGGAAGTACTTTATCTCACCCAAATCTTTAATATCAAAAACAGATTTCAGATATACCTTTGTGGCTTGTACACCTTCCTTGTCACTTCTGGTGATGATAATATCATCAACATAAACAAGAACGACTATTGTACCCTTTGGGCTAGGAAGGGTGAAGAGTGTATGATCCGCCTCTCATTTTCTAAAGCCTCTTTCATTGAGTGTGGTGCTTAGCTTGTGGTACCATGCTCTTGGTGATTGCTTGAGTCTATAGATAGCTTCTTCAATCTCAACACGTTTTTGGGTTTGACAATGTGTTCTAAGCATGGAGGAGGATGCATATACACTTCATCTTCTAGCTCTCTTTGTAGAAATGTATTCTTGACATCCATTTGCCATAAATTTCACTCTAAGTTGGTTGCAAGTGAAAAAATAATCCCAATGGTATGTAGCTTCGCCACTGGTGCAAATGTATCAATGTAATCTTCTTCATATACTTGAGTGAATCCTCTTGCTACTAGGCTTTCCTTGTGCCTTTCAATCGTCCTGTCACTATTGTACTTGATGGTGAAGATCCATTTGCTTGACACGACTTTCTTTCCCTTAGGTAGTTCAGATTCAAACCAAGTTTCATTCACCTTCATGGCATTGGGCTCATTACTCACTGCATCTCTCCAAACCTTATGTTCCTTGGCCTCTTCATAAGTCCTTGGTATGTAGCCTTCATCCAAGTTTGCCATGAATACTTGATGCAATTGAGGATACACGACTAGAGAACAAGTATCTTGAATGAGATGAGCCACGATCTCATGATTGCAATACACCCTTTTGTCTACCCACTTTGATGGTTTTCTTATCCTTGTGCTTCTCCTTAGGGGTAGAACCTCTTCAACATCTTTTTGGGCTTCTTCTTGAACAAATGTTTCAGACCCTTCTTGTTCTTGAACCAAAACTAATATGTCTTGTTCTTGAGCTTGTTCGAACTCTTCGTGAACTACTTCTTGATTATGACTATATGAACTCTTGAGTTCTTCTTGATTTCCCCCCTCATGATCAAGAGGAGTGTTCCCTTGTGGTTGAGATTCGGTTTTCTTCTTGAGATTGAGACCACTAATTGCAAGATTCTTCAAGATTATCTTGAGATTATTTTCTCTATTCGAGGAGTTGCTTGAAAGATCCTTCAATTGCTCCCAACTTTTCTCCTCAAAGTATCCCTTTGATTCCATGAAATGAACATCCCTTGAGACTAACACCTTTTTGGTTTCTTGATCATAGCATTAGTGGCCTTTTATTGTAGTGGAATACCCAATGAACATTGCTTTTGTGCTTTTGGCTTCTAGCTTATTTCTTAATTCTCCGAGAACTAGCACAAAACATACAAAATCAAACACACATAAATGGTTAATGAATTGTTTGATTTTGTTTAGTGCCTCATATGGTGAGACGTCTTCGAGGATTTTAGTGGATCTGGTTAATAAGATAACACGCGGTTGCAACGACATCTCCCCAAAACCTCTTTGGCACGTTGGTGTGAAATATCATTGATCTCGCCACATCCATCAAGTGTATATTTTTCCTTTTGGCCACTCCATTTTGTTGAGGTGTGTATGGGCAAATTGTTTGGTGGATGATGCCATGTTTTGATAGATGTGATTTGAAATAATTGCTCATGATTCTCCACCATTGTCGGATCTAAGGATTTTTATCTTGGCATTAAAATGGTTAGTCACATAATTTTGAGAAATTCACAAAAGCTTCTAACACCCTATCCTTTGATGGAATCAATGTTAACCAAGTGTACTTTGATTTTTCATCAATGATTGTGACAAAATATTTATGATTTTTCCTAGATAAGCATGGTGCAGTCCAAACATCAGAATGAATGAGATCATATCAATTTTCATAAATATATAGTCAAAGACGTGGGAAACACAGGTCTACAATGTTTTCCCCTAATACAAGCTTCACATTCATGATATTGAAGAGATGCATTAGGTAATAAAATCATTAAAGTACGAGGATGAGGATGTCCTAATCTATCATGCCACAAAATGCTACTACTAGAAGATGCGAATGATTTAAATGCACTAGATAAGTCGGAGAGAGGCTTTGAACCTTTAAGCATGTACAACCCATCCTTGGTTGTTCCTTTGCCGAATACCTTATTTGACTTAATATCCTAAAAATGAACATCATTAGAACTGAAAATAACATTGCAATTAAGGTCATTTGTGACCTTATTAACCGATAATAAGTTGGATGTAAAGCTAGGCACGTATAAGGCTTTAGATTCTCTATCAAAAAAAAAACTAATCATTCCTTCACCTCTTATGGGAACTCTATGACCATTAGCAACTACTACACTTCCTAGAGCTGTTTAATATCTCTAATCAAGCTAGCATCACTAATCATATGGTGTGAAGCTTCGGAATCAACTATTAGAGGTTTAGTACTATTGGAAGAAAGATAGCTTTTACCAAATACTTTACCATTGTTATCTTTGATGGCTTTGATAAGTGCATCAAGATCGGATTTCCTGATCATTTACGCTTGTGCATTCATCATGGAGGTCGCTTTTGCCTTAAAATCCTCTTCCTTGGCTTGAGAAGAAGATCTAGTTGCCGGTTCCTCCTTAGCTTGAGAAGAATAGTTTACCCTTTTAGGCTTGTAGCCATTTTCCTTGGGCCTTAGATGAGGGTGAAGGAGCCAATATCCTTCTTTGGTGTGACCATTCCTCTTGCAATGCTCACACTTTTTGAAACCATAGCCATTGTCTTGGCCTTCTCTCTTGTGGCCTCCTTGTGGTCGAAAGTACCCTTTGTTAGCCATCACCAATTCTCTTTTGCCTGCAAATAACCCAGATGAACCTTTCCTCCTTTTGAATTTGAGCACAAACCTCATCAAGAGTTGGAAGTTTATTCGCTCTAAAGATGTGTTTGATTAGATTGTTGTAAGAGGGGCTCAAAGTCAATAGGAGGCCAAATAACTTGTCTTGTTCATGCCTCTCACTGAGAATAATATATGTGGTATTTGGTTTAAGCATCTCTAGCTCGGCTCAAAGAGATCTAAACTTGCCAGAATGATGAGTGAAGTTTATTCCTTCTTGGTTGAGGTTGTTGATGGATCTCTTCACTTCGAACACCTGGCTAATGTTGGAGACATTTCCATAAACCTTCTTGAGAGTATCCCATAGCTCTTTAGCACTTTCACAATAAGAGTAGGCTTCAAGGATAGATGCATCTATGGCATTTTGACGGACTGACAAAACATATTGATTTTCTTGGACCTATTTTGCCGAGTCCATAGTGACCATTTCCTTGCCACCTTCTTTTTCTTGAGTTGGTGGCTTTGGAGCTTCATCTTCTTTAACATGCTTCCAAAGTCTTCTTCCACTCAATGCCGCTTTGGTTAACCTTGACCAAATGAGGTAATTTGGTCCCTTTAAGACCATGAGAATAGCTATTATCTTTGAGCTTTCCATTCTTTTTGTAAAGGAGTAAGAGATCTAGAAATTTAAGAGGAGAAACTAAGAGAAATACTTTTGGGTAAAACTCAGATTTTTAAGAGATGCAATTTATGGAAATTTGGAGAGGATTTGAAGAATTTGGAGTAGAATTTGAGAGAATATGAGCTCAAGGCTCTAATACCATGTTAGAATTGAGAAGGATTTAGTATTTAAGATTGAAGAACATGAAGAACATTGTTGAAGAGAGAGAGAGAGAGAGAGAGAGAGAGAGAGGGAGAGTTTGAAATAGAGAGAGAGAATTGCAAAGAAAGAATATTGTATTCATTAATTCTTTTGAAAATTACAAGATAAGGTTCTTAAAATAAGAGACCATTCAAATTCAAAATATAATAAAGAAAGAAATAGTACAAGGTAATTAATGTGAGAGTTGGAGACAGATCATTGCCACCTTCCTTGACAATGACATGAACACTTCTTTATTTGTTTCCTTCCTTTTGGTTCCAACGGCTATATAGTGAGACTATTTCAGTGTAGTTTGACTATCTCCATATAGACAGACTATTTCAATGCAATGTTTTTTGTCATCATGGCCTAATGGTCATTGTAGTTTCTCTCTATTAGAGGCAACCTGAGTTCGAACCCAGGTGGTGAGACTTGCCAACAGAGGTGTTGAAACTATTTCAATATAGTTTTAGAACATGATTTCTCAATAGCATCCAGGTCCGCCAGTGAGCCAAATCATGAGAGGATCTTCTAATGGATTTCACAAAGTAGTAAAAGAGCTCAACATCTCCATACTCACCAACGTTTTTATATCTTGTAACAAAACAGACACATGCAAAAAAAAAGAAACAAGTTCAAAAGGAAGAGGACCTTCAAAATCAGGAAGATACTTCACAAGTGAAGAAGCATCAACCGAAAGATTAATGCCCAACTCAAGAAATAAGACAAGAAAGTAAAGCTTTCTCATTTTCTGTGCTTCTTAGTTTCACTTAGATCAGAGAAAAAAAAAAGTCTTACGAAGCAAGTCAACGAAGCTTAAAACTCAGATGCAAAGAAAGAAAGATTTTCAAGTAAAATAAAACCAAAAGAATTTAAAATTTATTAAAGTACAAACTAGATTTTGATCCGCTTTGAAGCGCGAGATTTGTTTTTTGGTATAATCTAATACAAAAGGAGATTTTTTTTTTTTTGCAACAAAGAGATTTTAAAATGATATCAGTTTTTATTAGGAATAAATTATAGCAAAGAACAAATATTTTCGTTACTGAAACATATTAACAATATGAGTTGTCGATGTCAAAATGAAAATTAATTTCTCCTATCATATATTTATGTGACGGGCTAAACAATGTTACGATTATAAAGTCAATTCATTTGTATTAGCATTGTCGAATTTCTTATTGTAGAACTCATATAAAAAAATATTTTTTCAAAAAAAATATTATAAATACATAATAATTCCCTATATTAAAATTCTCATAATTTTAATTTCTTTTCAATGAGTGATATGCAATGATTGTAAAACCGGACCGGCCGGGAGGTCGGACCGGGTTCGACCCGTAACCCGGAAACATAGTCGGGCTAGTTCAATAATAAACCAAAAAGGTAAATGAGATTAAACCGGTAAAGAACCAGATACCAATGAAATATTGAACCGTAGTCATAGCGGGTTCAATTCTTAAACATGAAGATTAGTTTATTTTGCTAATTAGTATAATTTTTTGTGCAAAATTACACTTTCAATTTTTAAATATTGTGATAGTTTTGAAATAATATACTTATTTTATAATATTATTTTTAAAAATATCACTAAACCTGGTCGGACCATATCCACCCATGACTCAAGAAATTACCTAGTTAGATTACCAGTTCATATTTAAAAACATTGAATATTAAAAATATTTAATTATTTCAAAACTATCATTTTTTTATTCGTTAATTAGTGAATTTAATTTATTTTTTTCAAGGGAATTTAATTTTAAATATTTTTTTCTTTACAAGTGTTTAAAAATTGAAAGGATAATCATTCACTAATTAACTAAATTAATTAACTGAATTAATAGATTGAATAATCAAATTGTTAGACTATATATTAGGGTGCATAGTTAATATTAATATAAGAGTCCAAAATTGGCAATATCACACGTAAACAAAGGTTGTTGTGCTTCTGTTTTAATAGTGTTGACTAGTATTCTAAACGTGGCTATTATTTAATGTTAGTAAGCCGCTTTAGGAAATACTAGAATTTGACCAGTGCAAACTTGCGGGTGTTATTTTAAATTTTTATATTGGTTATTCGATTGATCATGTTTTTAATTATTTATAATTTATGTCGGGTGCTTATATCGGATTTGAATACCGATATAATCAAATTGATATATTAGATAAGACATTTGTCATTTGATATATTTATCTTTTAATTTAATAATTTAACTATTCATTATATGATGAGAATTTTCTGATTTTCATTTTAAATTTAAAATTTATCAGAATACTAATTATAATTATAATTGAACAATGTTTACATACTTAAATATTTAAAATGTAAAATGTAAAGATTTTATGAAATTTTGTTGCAAATAAAGTAAAATATATAATTATAATCCAAATAAAAGGTATGAAAAGATATTATGAATTGTTAAAGCTTAATAAGCTCATTAGAATTGATTTAATGTTTTAATCTTTAATGAAATCTTAAATTCTAATGACATAAAACCTAAATAATACATGATGTAAAGGTTATTTTCAAAATAGTATTTCAATTTTAATAAAATAGATAGCTTTCAATGATGAAGACGATATGAAATTTGAAAACCACTATTAAGCTGTGAGCCTATGAGGAAGACGATATTTTTTAAATTTAATTATTCACTTAATAAATATAAATAGAAAATTAAAAGACTTTTAAAAAAATATTTCTATATGATTAAAATTAAAGCATGGTTGTATTTGACACTAATGAAACTAGTTGTTTTAGCGGTTATTAAAAGTTTAGCATCATTAACTTTTTGAGAGGAGCAAGTGGGCCACTGGTTGCACCACCTCTGCATCCATCTCACGAAACCAGGGTTCGAATCCTGCACCTGCCTCTAGTGAGAGGAACTATTTGCCACTTGGCTACGATGACAAAAAAAAAAGTTATTTTGCTAAAAATGAAACTTGAATTTTAAAATGCTGAAAATATTAGTTCTGATTTTTTTAAATCATTATTCTTTGGGTTTTTTATGTTGAAATATTGAAACTTTGAGTTTTAAAATGCTGAAAGTAATAGTTTGCAGTTTTTCTAAATTATCTTTTTTGGATTTTTTCTGTCGAAACGTTCAAAACTTAGATTTCTTTTTGCAATTAATCTCAACTTTAGATTGTGTTTATAAATGAAGTTACATATACTAAAAAATTTTGAGAATAAAATCTGAAATTTTTAATCCCTTATTGTAAGGGTAACTTTGTGGAATAACAGGTTGGGGAGATTAATTAAGAATATAGTTATGTGTATTTTTCATTTAAAATTAATTAAATTCTAATTGTAATTTTTCATTTTTGTCCATTTACCTTCCAAACTTCAAAAGGCTTCATAGGTTTATATATATATATATATATATA
>OVAN01003960.1:8388-27254 GCA_900406275.1 Anastatica hierochuntica
AGAGAGAGAGAGAGAGAGAGAGAGAGAGAGAGAGAGAGAGAGATTACATGGGACATGAAGACTGATTTTGTGGATGCTATCCTATAGCTTCTTCGCATCACAAATAAATCCTCATCGGAGTGAGCCTGAATCTAATCAAATACATAACAATTTTATATTCAGCTTAGTTTTCAGAGTAAGATTCCATGTTCGACTAATGAGAGATTAAGGCTTTAAACGTTACCATTGGAAGAAGAGGCCGAAACAGAGAATTTTCGCCCGCTGTTCATGTAGTGTCTTTCACGGTCATTAGTTTCCATCTTAGAAGATGGATATGACAAAAGTCTCAAAAAGAATGTGTTCTATGTGCAGAGAGACTTTCTAAATATTTACATTCTTCTGCGCTCATCCTCTTTCACCATACTCAAACCTTGTAGCTCTTCCATTAACCTTTTAAACTCACTTTTAATATTCTCCAGTTCGCTCCTGATAGAGAATTCCCCACTCAACAAAATATGGATCAACTTGTAAGCAACTTGTTAGCCTATGATCCACATATAGAGTGGAGTCTTGAATTGATGGGTTCATTGGCTTCCTCATATCATGTTCTATGAATCCTTTTCTAATCAAGCAACATGAGCCTCAATCTACTTCAAGATGAGAAGGAAAAACACAAGGCTGAAAGAGCTCACCTCTCCGAGAAACATCGCAGACAGTACAACAGAGAAGAAAGATTCTATTGCTTTTACGGTATGAGTGAATGAAACCGAAACTTTCCTGAGGCTTTCCCGAGGCTCATGGTAGTAAATAGATTACCATGTGTGTGCACAATTACAAGTGGCAAAATGGCTGCTAGCTGTCAAAGTAAACATATTAGCGTGGGTGAGACATCTCCAAAGCAAGAAGCTTTTAAGTGATTTAACAGTTTCCATGAAAAAACAAAATCACACCTAAGCACCATCGATCTACGAACCTGTATTCTTCTAAAAATCAATCAACATCGAGATCTTTCATAATCGCCGATAAAGCATTAGCTGTCATCTTCCACATATGGTTTATTGTCTCCATCATTTTCGTGTTTCTCCTCCACTAGTTTCTTAACCTTTTACCAAACTGACCTAATTAAATCAAAGAAAAAATTATAAATAAAATTTAGAAAAACTCAGATCTAGCGACGGAGAAACAGAGACTCTCCGTACAGTATGGAGTCGTTACACCGATGAACCCGTCATCGGATCTCTACAACACGAAGACTACGTAACTACTCGAGCCAAGGTATTTCGTCCATTTTGCAAGGAAATAATCTCCCTCGCAAATTTGTGAAGATTTTGCGAGGAAACCGTGAAAGACCACATTTTCCTCGCAAATCTCTCGTAAATTTGCGAGAGAATTGCGAGTATAACTCGTAGTTAGGTAAACACGTTTTATAGATGAGTAACAACTATTTGCGAGGAGTCTTTTCCTCGGAAATTCCTTGCCAAAGATGGCTATAAATACAACTCCACCCTCTCTCATTCATTCACAACATCTCACAACAAAAAAAACTAAGGATAAACCGGAAAAAATGTCGGTTCGGAGCATGAAATTTTCGTCTTACGAGGGTGGATGTATAGGCATAGAGATCCAGATACCAGGGAAGTTATGAAAGAGTACCGGCACGGCTTGCGCATGTTCATCTATCAGGCGACAAAAAACTCCCTTGCGCAAGAGCACGGTAAAATCTTCTGCCCTTGTATAAAATTGGGAACGAGAAGTATATCTGAATTGACAACGTGAAGAAATATTTATATAATAGAGGGTTAAACCCAAATAACTATCTATGGGTTTCTCATGGAGAAAGATGTAATATTGAAGAAGGTGGTAGCTCTAGTCGTGGGAACCTAAATAGAGGAACTAGTAGTCATCAGCATAAAATTCATGATATGGTTACAGATGCATTTTATGAAACATCATATGCATTTGATGAAAATGCTACATTTGTTGATGTTCCATATTATGAGGAACCGAACGTAGATGCTAAAAAGTTTTATGATATGTTAGACACTGCTAATCAACCTATCTACAATGGATGTAGACAAGGTCAATCTAAATTATAATTGATATCTAGGATGATGACAATTAAAAGTGATTACAACTTATCTGAGAATTGCATGGATGCATGGGCTGATTTTAATTAAAGAGTATTTGCCTGCGGATAATAATTCGGCTGAGTCTTATTATGCAATTTTGAAATTGGTTTCCAGTCTTGGGTTACTATCCCAAATGATTGATGTATGCATCGACAACTGCATGATATTTTGGAAAGATGATAAAAAGTTACAGGAGTGTCGCTTTTGTGGAAAACCGAGATATCAACCTACAACAGGACGTACACACGTACCATTTCTACGGATGTGGTACTTGCCAATCATCGACAGACTCAAGAGTCTATATCTTTCATAAAAGACAGCGGCTGCCATGAGATGGCATGCATAACAAACATCTGGGAGGGAGAGATTACACATCCGTCAGACGCGGAAGCATGGAAACACTTTCATACGGTATATCTTGATTTCGCTAACGAGTGCAGAAATGTGTATCTTGGTTTGTGTACATATGAGTTTAGTCCATTCGGAATGTCCGGAAGAAACTACTCCTTGTGGCATATCATCTTGACGTTGTACAATCTCCCACCCGAGATGTGCATGCAGAGGGAGTTTCTATTCTTGACCATTTTAGTGTTCGGTCCAAAGCACCCTAAGAAATCTTTAGACGTATTTCTCCAACCTCTGATCCATGAGTTGCAGCACTTGTGGAATGCATGTGTTCGTACGTTTGACCAATCACAACAGAGGAACTTTAAGATGCGAGCGACACTTATGTGGACCATATGCGACTTTCCCGCATACGGAATGCTATCTGGGTGGACAACACATGGAAGGTTATCATGTCCTTACTGTGCACATCAATCTGAACCATTTCAACTTAAGCATGGACGTAAACCTTTCTGGTTTGATTGTCATCGTCGATTTCTATCGATGTCCTATCCTTACAGGAGGAACATGAAATTGTTCAGGAAGATCAAAGTTGTGAAGCTTCCTCCCCCGATGTTTATGATTGGTGGTGTTGTGTTGGAGAAAATCGAGTATTATGGTGCTCAAGAAACTGTGAAGCGTGGGAGAAATTGGCACAGCAGAGCGAACATGCTTGATGGATATTTGGAAAGTCACAATTGGCATAAATGAGCATCTTCTGGGAGCTCCTATATTGGAAAGATCAATTGGTTTGACCCAATCTTGATGTGATGCACATTGAGAAAAAACTCGACAATATCATGCATACACTTCTCAATGTGCAGGGTAAGACAAAAGCAATATCAAGTCTAGACGTGATTTGGTTGACACTTGTGCAAGGAGCGAGTTGCATATTACAAGAGATGAGAAATTACCAGTACCTACCTTCCGATTAACAGCAGAAGCGAAGAGAGCACTGTTTGATTGGGCATAATCATCCATAAAATTTCCAAATGGGTATGTCTCAAATTTCTCAAGGTGCATTGAGCAGGGACAAAACTTTTCTGGCAAAAAAAGCCACGATTGCCATGTATTTATGCAGTGACTCCTACCTTTTTCTCTACTCGAGTTACTTCCGCAAAATGTGCACGAAGCAATAGCGGGTAATAAATCTAACTTAATTCTTCATTCAATTAATGTATATGCATTACAATGTAAATTAATTAACTACTCTAAATATTGTTTGATATAAAGGCATTGGACTATTTTTCGCGATTTATGTGCGCGGACATTGACTGAGGATGAGATTGCAAAGTTGGAAAGTAATATTTCGGTTATACTTTGCAAAATGGAAAAGATATTTCCCCTTCATTCTTCGATGTTATGGAGCATCTCCCGATTCACCTTCCGCACGAAGCGTCTCTAGCCAGTCCGATACATTTCATAAGGATGTACCCCTTTGAGCGATATATGAAATACTTGAAAAGAAAAGCGAAAAATCTAGCTAGAGTCGATGGCTCGATCATCGTTGGAAGCTTAACTGAGGAAACTTCTCACTTTATCCAATATTACTTCATCCCAACGATTCAAACAAAGAAAAAACAGACCTCGACGATACGATAATGACAGCGTGGCGCCTACGTACATTGTTACGGATGTGCCTGACATCTTCTGCCAAATTGGACGAGTTTCGGGGAAGTTGAAGGAGGAATGGTGGGAAGATTTTTCATATAATCACGATGCACATACTTATATTTTACGAAACTGTGAGTTCGTGCAACCGCTCAAGAGGTACACATGTCATTATTTAAATTTGATAATAAAAAGTAAATTGCTTAAATATACTAAAAACAAATGAATCATTGTAGCTTATTTAATTCACAAATTAGGGAGTCTTATTCCAATTTTCCGGAAAAGGAGTAGGAGAAATTCAAAGAAAGAGATTTCGCAAAGTGGCTATAATTCTATATAAGTGTATACAACATTTCAATTTTTATGAAATTGATATGTAAACACGTCCAACGTACATACATGTCATTCATTTCAGGTCAACAATGGATATAGCGATGTTCCTTTCCCCTTTGGTTCCACGAACTCGTACAAGGTCCAATTGCATAGATAGTCACTGCACCCATGTACTTCACCCATGGTATACATTTCAAACCTACCAACACGGTTCCCGTAGGTCATCTACAAATTCCGGCATTTATGTACGGGGAAATCAGACTTCTACGGCGTGATTAATCAGATTTTACAAGTCAGTTACCCCGAAGTGGTGAATTTGCGATGTGTGTTGTTCAGGTGTGACTGGTATGACCCAAATATCGGCCGAGGAGTTTGAGTAGACAATTTGGGGGTTAAAGACGTAAATGCAAACAAACGATATAAAAAATTTGAACTGTTTTTTCTCACTTCGCAAGCAGAGCAATTGACATTCATTCCATATCCACGAATAAGAGAACGACGGGAACAATGGCTTTCTGTGATCCATGTGAGTCCAAGGGGTCGTATAATCGGAGCTGAAGACGATATTGTGTTACAAGAAGATAGACCAGGAGAAGAGACGGCTATTCCGATCGAGTTCACCGAGGATGTCATACATGTTGACCCAACATCGCATGATTTTGATGATGTACAGTCAAGCGACAACGAAGACAATATGCTTGAATCAAAGGAGGGTAATGATGACGAAGAAGAAGAATCAGACAATGAAAAAATTCCATATATGTATATGATCAACTTGTCTCTGATGATGAATGATGTTATACATTATGTTTATAAAATTAATAAATGACAATTCGACGTGTTTGTGAAAAAATATTTTACAATTTATTTTCTCTTTTAATCAACTTTTATGATCTAATTTGTTATATTAAGTATAGTCAATCCTTGTTTTTTATAAAAATTTTCAAATTAAATGCATGTTAATTAATATAATTATGTGTATGGTCTTTGAAGATGAGAATGATTTATATGAAGAAGAATTTCAAAAA
This sequence comes from Anastatica hierochuntica, assembly GCA_900406275.1. Lineage (NCBI taxonomy): Eukaryota > Viridiplantae > Streptophyta > Magnoliopsida > Brassicales > Brassicaceae > Anastatica > Anastatica hierochuntica. Next base: position 13,853 of record OVAN01003960.1, read on the forward strand.
CCAAATTTTCATAAGGCTTATATAAGTAACTTGGACTCTATTCTAGTCTCTAAAAAGGAGGTTAATTTTAATATTTAACCAATATTTGCAAGGAAATTGCGAGGATTCTTAGCAAATTCCACACAAATCCTAAACCCTAAACCCTAAATCATAAAACTAATAAGAATCACGCTTTTAGCTAAAATATCCTTTCACAAGTAACATAACAAGCATAAATGCATAAATAAAAACTTATGCGTTGACAAAATTATACGAAAACGACAGTTTACATTATAACGTGCCTATCAACTTTAACTTTCTAAAGAATTCATACAAACCTTCGTAATTTCTTTAAACATGTGATGAAATTATTTATTATTTGAATTTAAGATCTTTAATGATTACCGTAATAGTTATTCACACTATCGCACTTCCAAAAACTATGAAACCGTAAACCCTGAACCATTTATAATTGATTTACATTTTTTGTAATTTTGCGAGAAATTTGCGAGGAATCCTCGCAAATTCCTCGCAAATTTTAGGCGGTTCTTAATAAATTATGGGCGGTTCCAATAAAATTTCTCCAATCCTTGCAAATTCCTTGCAATTTTGGACGCCAAACGAAAAAAAACGCGAAGCCTAAATATTGCGACAAAATTGCAAGGATTTTGCGAGGAAGCAAAATCCTATATATATGGCACCTTCCCCTTCTACTTCCTCATTCGATCCAATCTCCCTCTCTCTCTAAACAAACACTATCTCTCTCTAAAATTCCTCTCTCTCTCCATATCCAACAGTTGGGCAATTACAATGTAAGTTGTTTAAATTATACGGTAGATATAAGTTAGTATTTGTTAGTTTTAGGGTATTTAGGTTTTGAAAATAGAAAATGATTAGGTGGTTTTGATAAAATTTTATAATTGATTTTAAAAAGTATGCTGGATAGATTTTAAATTTGATTAATTATAAATTTTAAAATAATATCAAATTTTAATTTTTTAAATAACTCATGTGAATTAGTATTATACTGAAAATTTAATTAATAAATCATTCTAATTAATATTAAACTCAAAAATTTAGTAATAATTATTTTTAATTAATATTAAACTCACATAATCAAATGATAAATAGTTTTAATTAATATTAAACTTAAAATTTTAATATTAAATATTATAAATTAATATTAAACTAAAAATTATAATAAATAATTTCAATAAATATTAAACCCAATTTTTAAAATTATGTAATTTTGTAGATGGACTCCCTCTGATCGTACGAGGCTTTTCTACAGCAGTCCGCTAGGTCTGCATTGGACGCTTCCAGTTACGGAGCTGTTTCGTACTCGTTCCCGTTGCAGGACGGAGCAACCCCTTTTGCTCCGACCGCGACAGCCCCGACACCACGCCCGCCGGGGATGACGCTGCAGGATCTTATGCGTAGTCTTGCTCGGACATCTTTGCCCCTCATTCACCCCGAGCGATAGGCAGGGACACTATTGTTCGACGAAGACAAGATGGTTGCGCAGAAGATCACGAAGATCTTCATGCGCCACTATTCGGGCCCCTACACGATTAACAGCAGAAGACTCCTCGAGCAGTCATCGATGGCTGGTTCGAAACGTTCATTGTAAGTTTTTGATTTTTTTCCTCAAATTAAATTTTTATTTATTATATATTTAAAATTAAAACTTTTTTTCCAGCAAATGAAAAATTGGGACCAGATGTACGACGAACGGGTCCGGATGGAGTTTGAGACAAAACTCAAACACCGCCTTCCGGACCAGGTCGGGCGATGGAAGAAGAAGTGAAAGTCTAATCCGGAGAACTCCAAACCGGAGTGGATGGACGGGGACGTGTGGGTCGAGCTAGTTGCAAACTGGCAGGGAAGGACTCACACGGCTAGGAGCGAGCAGTGTATCTCGGCTCGAAAGAACTCCAAGACAAAGAGGGCCGAGGCGACGCACACTACCGACCGTGACTCTTTCAGTGTTAAGGTCCGAAAAATTGCAAGTCCTTTTTACAAAATATTTTAAATAAATATTTAAATGCTCAAAGTTTTATTATTTTGTAATAATACAACAATTAAACTTTTGATTTATAAATAAAGCTAAGAGCGCATACTCCAACGTTTCTCATCTTCTACTTGTGCTAGAAGAGACAAAGAAGAGGTCGGACAGCACGTTCATCGATGAGAAGTCCGAGCGGCTTTTCGTCGAGGTCTATCGGCAGATCGATGAGGCCGAAATCCAACTTTCGATGGAGAACCCAGATAGCTTGGTCCAATCTTGAGCTCTTACGCAGTTCAAAATGAACAAGATTTTCACTGACGTTAGTAATAAATTACAAAGTAAAATATTCAAAAGATAAAATTTATTACATTAGCATTATTATTAAAGTATAATTAATAAAATAATGTTACATTTAAATTAAGATTTATTTTCTAGTCACGTTTTTTAGTACAAAAAAAATTCAAAATCAAATTTCCATGTCATATTTTTCTGGTTCCAGATCATTTTTTTACCAAAATAGTATCATTTTAACCAATCAAATTAGAATAAATAATTGTTTCATTTAATTTTTATATATTTATTAATGTTTCTTGTTTTATACCGTAGGTTGCTCTCCGGTCGAGGAGCCGGTTTTTTGGTGTTGGTTCTTTACAGTCCGAGGCGTCTTCAGCAGCCACCGGTATTCAACCTTCCTGAGTCAGCCCGAGGGACCTTTAAGAGAAGCTTCAGAGGACTGAGACGGAGCTTGTGGCGGTTCGCGAGGAGGTTAGCGATTTTCGGTTAGAGATGGTCGGGTATCAATAACGGACTCGTTCTCATGCGCTTCTTTTCGACTGGATGGAGAAGAACGACCGGAAGTTTGTCGAGTACGCTCGCATGTTGCAAGACGGACCTGCTCAGCAGCGACAAAACCAGCAGCCCGACAACGTTTAGAGTTTAGTTTTTCTAATATTTTAAATTTGTAAAATATTTTTAAATTTATTGTTTTTTATATTAATATTAATTTTAATTTCATTTACAATATTTTTATTTTATTTTACTTAATTTTATTATATTTTTCTATTAAATTAAATTTTAAATAAAAAATCGACTTTTGTGAGAGAATTGCGAGGATTCCCTCGCAAACTCCTCGTAAATATTTGCGAAGATATTACGAGGATCCCTCGTAAATTCTCGTAATATACTCGCAAAGAGTTTGCGACAGATTTGCGACGAATCCTCGCTAATCTTCGCAATATACTCGCAAAAAAACATGTGAGTGATTTGCGACAAATCTCACAAATTCGTTGTAAAACTTTACTGATGAACTTGCGAGTATTTGCATGGGTTCGTCGCAATTTAATCGCAAATATTTACGATTATATATGTAATCGCAAATGCCTCGCAAATATATGCCTCGCAGATTCCTCGAAAATTTGCGAGGATTCTGCGATAAACTATTTTCCTCGCAAATTTGCGAGGAAATCCAGTTTGCGACTAACGATTGGCGATCAATTTAGTTTCTTCGCAATTTCCTCGAAAATCACCATTTGCGAGAAGATTGCGAGGATATCTTCCCTCGCAAGCGGTCTTTTTTCTTGTATTGTATGGTTAGCTTTTTGGGATAAATTACCAACAAGAAACCGCCTCGTCTGTTGGGGGATGAATGTACCAGCGACATGTTGTTTATGCGATCATTATGAAGAATCACGGGATCATCTTTTACTTAGATGCGAGGTTAGTCAAGAGATGTGGTTTTGGGCTATGAGGCGCCCTGGGCACCCCTACAGTTTTCACAACTGGTCTGCTTTGTCCGCGAGGCTAATGATCGAAAGCAGAGGAAATATAACACTTGGCTGATTGGTATCACAAGCTATAATATATGGACTTTGGTAAGAAGGAAATGCTAGACTCCACTCTCAACTAAGCTTGCCAGTTGCTGTAAGAATCAAGTTTGTTGATAGACTTATCAAAGACTCGATTCTTTCAAGATCAAAGAGGAAGAACTTTACAAATCTAATGCAACAGTGGCCCAATGTTGACATGGGCTTTCCATGTTTTTAAAATTTATTTTGACCATAGAGATCCCTTCCAGCTTTAACTTTTTGTATGAAATATGTACAAACAATCACATTCTTGTCAAAAAATGTTGAATTTAAAATTAATTTTTTATGAGTTTAGCATTAGCATAATAGGCGGTAACTAATGGATGGTCCTTTACATGTTCACATGCGTATTTTTGTGTTCTAACATTTATAATTGAAGCTTTGGTTATGTGACTCTGTGAATGTTTTTTCTTATTGTATCAAATCTTTATGGATCGAATATATGGTTCCAGAGAAGTTTCGAAAGTCTCTCACCAGAGGAACAAAAGTGTAGAATTAGCTAGGTGTCCGATCGGGAAAACTTGTCCAATAACATTAACACGTTTATATACAAAGCTGTAATTTGAGAGAAATGGTAGTTCCTAGAAACTTAGAGACTATCGAAATACAGAAAACATCATTTTTCTAGTATATATAGTATATACACTCCAATACTCCTCTCGTTGATGTTTAAAGATTTAGAATGCCTAACTTGGATCATATGTTTTCGAAATGAGTTCGACCAAATGCCTTTGTCAATATATCTGTTAGTTGCTCATTTGTACGAATGTGACATGTCGATATTACACCATCATAAATTGCATCACACACTAAATGAAAATCATTTTCAATATGCTTAGTAGGCTCATGGAACACTGGATTAGCAGCAATATGGATGACCGTCTTACTGTCGCAGAAGAAATGAGAAGGCTCAGACTGTTCAACACCTAATTCTTTTAATACACTTCGAAGCCACTTGACTTCACGTAGAGTATCCGTCAGGGCTCTATATTCAGCTTTAGTTGAAGAATGAAAGATTGTCTTTTGCTTCTTAGTACGATAAGAGATAAGAGAACCTCCGAGTAAGACGATGAAGGCATTCACTGATGATGTGTCAGTGGAAACGAAGCTCAGTCCGAATCACAATTCACTGTCAATGAGAGGTTGGGGTCAAACTTGAGAAGAATCCCTTGACCCGACGAACTTTTCAAAAAACGAACAACACAAAGAGCTGCATCCCAATGAGCTTCTCTAGGAGTTTGCATAAATTGTGAAAGAGCATGCACTGAATAACTTAGTTTAGGTCTCGAGTGACTCAAATAAATGAGAAGACTTATCAATCACCGGTACTGTTTCGGATCAACCAAAAGTGATCCATCGTCAAGCGCCAATTGGTGATTCTGTTTCAAAGGTTTATGTGCAGGTCGAGACTCAAGAAACTCGCAGCCAGCAACCATGTCTAATGCGTACTTATGTTGGGACACATAAAATCCTTCTTCACCACGACTAACCTCCGATCAAAGAAAATACTTCAACTTGCCCAAATATTTTATAAAGAAACACATACTGAGATACTCTTCGAACTTTTGAAGCATGTAATTGAGATTACCATAGATAATAAGATCATCCACATAGATTAAAAGTCGTATTTCAATGCATGCCCGTTTATAGTAAAACAATGAATAATCGTCAAAAGATTGAACAAACCCATACTCGAGCAAAGAGTCGGCGAGCCTTGTATCGCTCTATGGAACCATCAAAACAATACTTTGTCTTGTAAATCCACTGGTTACCAAGAGCAACTTTATTTGGTAGTAAATAAATAGTATCCCAAATACTATTGGTTCGCTAGCTGCCATGATAGTGGCTAAAAAAGCCCGATGTCTTGGAAAAACAAAACCTTCGGAAACATAGTATGTTAACGGATACATAGACATACCTTCGACCAAGGAGGATTCTGATGTAGTGGGAGTGGAAGCGTGATGGGGTTAAGGAACATAGGTAGTGTTGTACGTCACAAAATTATGCAGCTTTATGGAAGGAACACGGTCACAACGTTCGCGTCCAAGAGGCTCTGGAGAGACATGTGTAAGAGTTTCTAATGTTTCAACTTGTGTATTGGTGATCGGCGTAGGTGTCTCAGTCACTGGAATAGAAACACCTATCGGAGCAGAGGAAGATGAAGCATCCACGACTTGCTCCAGAACTGATGGAGCTGTTAAAACAAAGGCATCAACACCAAACACATGGAAAAGAGACTGGAAATGTCCCATTCATAGAATTTGTAATCGAAGCTGCTGGTGAAGCATCAGAGTTCTCTCATTCTAGTGAAGGTGATAAAGCTAACCAATCATCATCAATAACATGTGAAGAAGGTGATGAGGATAGAGAGGAATTGCAATCAACCACCGAGAAAGGAAAGACAATTTCCTTAAACACAACATCACGGGAGATGAAAATTTCATTGGTTTGGATATCACAAACTCGCCAGCTCTTTTTTTCGAATTGATTTACTAAGAACACACAGAGTCGACTCCGCTCACCGAACTTATCTTTGTTACGAGATTTTTTTTGATCATAACACGCACATCCAAAGACGTTTAGTTGATCATATGACGGTTCAACAACTGCCGACGGAGTACGGTTTATCACATATGCGACAGTAAGCACTGTCTCACCCCATAAACGTATTGGAAAATTGGCTTGAAATATCACAGCACAAGAGACATTCAATATGTATTTGTGTTTTCATTTTACTCGCTCATTCTGTTGTAGTGTATCTAAGCTTATTATACCGTCGCCTCCCCTGCTTTGCTCACGTAGGTTTGGTTACTTCGATCTCAAGACACAAGTCTTCACCTTCTTGTGGCTTTCTCTTCGACACAATACAAAACCTTACGTAACTTTAGAACAACAAGGCAACGATCAAGTGTAAAGAAAACTACCCTTCTCTTTATTGATTAGAAACTCTTCTCAAAAACTAATCAACACAATTCTAGCTTATGATTTTAGACATCTCCTAAAATCATAGATTTTATAGTTTTGCTTCTCCTAAACTAAATAGGAATTGTAAACTTTATAATTATCTACTCTAAATAAACTAATTCCCTTTATCTAGAGTATATCTTTATTTTAATGTTGGAATTATCCAACATTCTCCCCCTTAATTCCAACATGNAAACTACCCTTCTCTTTATTGATTAGAAACTCTTCTCAAAAACTAATCAACACAATTCTAGCTTATGATTTTAGACATCTCCTAAAATCATAGATTTTATAGTTTTGCTTCTCCTAAACTAAATAGGAATTGTAAACTTTATAATTATCTACTCTAAATAAACTAATTCCCTTTATCTAGAGTATATCTTTATTTTAATGTTGGAATTATCCAACATTCTCCCCCTTAATTCCAACATGAATTTCGGGTGCATGAATTTCTTGGACTCCAAGCAAACTCCTCATTTCCTTGAACTTGTTCCTTCCCAATGGTTTTGTAAGTATGTCAGCCTTCTGCTCGACTCCTGGAATGTGTTCGACCTCGATCTACTGGTTCTCTACACACTCACGTATGAAATGATACTTGGACAAGATATGCTTGCTTCTTCCGTGAAATACTGGGTTTTTCGTTAAGGCGATAGCTGACTTGTTATCTATCCTTAACACCACTTTCTCGCCACTCTTACCCAGTATCTCGCTTACTAGCTCTTTCAACCATATGGCCTGTTTTGTAGCTTCTGTAGCAGCCATAAATTTTGCTTCGCAAGATGACAAAGCAACCGTTGGTTGCTTCTGTGATGTCCAAGTGATTAGGGACGTACCATAGTAGAATACGTTTCCTGAAGTACTTCTACCATCATCAACGTCGATATTATTGCTACTATCACTATATCCTGCAAGTCTGCAAGTCCCATCTCTCTTGAAAAACAGTCCAAATTTCAAGCTTCCTTTAACATACCTTAGGAAATGTTTTATAGCTTGGCCGTGTGACACACGAGGAGACTGCATGTATCGACTAAGTATACCCACTGCATAAGAAAGATCCGGTCGAGTATGCAGTAGATATCTCAGACAACCGATTGTCCTCTTGTACCGTGTGGCATCTAACTCTTCTTCATTTTCGGTCTTGGATAACTTCAAGTTACTCTCCATGGGCACGTGAGCTAAGTTACTTTCGGCCATCTCCGTGTCTTCGAGAATTGCCTTTGCATATCCCTCCTGCTTTATCTTTATTCCATCTGATCCTTGCAACACCTCTATCCCGAGATAATATGATAGTTTTCCCAGATCGGACATTTCAAATTTCTTTGCCATATCTTCCTTGAATCGTTTAATGACTTGGATAGAGGTTCCTGTTACAAAGAGATCATCCACGTAGATAGCAATTATCAAAAGATCATTACCTTTCTTCTTTTGGTACACGGCTGATTCCTTTTTACAGCGTGTGAAACTCATCTCTTTGAGTGTATTATCGAGTTTCAAATTTCAGGCTCTAGGTGCTTGTCTTAATCCATAAAGCGCCTTATTCAGCTTATAGACATAATTTTCTTTTCCTTTCTCTTCATAACCCTCAGGTTGCATCACATAAACTTCCTCAGACAACTCACCATTCAAGAATGCGGTTTTAACGTCTAAATGATGAATCTCCCATCCATTAGATGCTGCGAGTGATATCAATAATCGAATGGTTTCTATTCTTTCTACCGGAGCAAATACTTCATCAAAATCAATTCCTTGTTGCTGCACATATCCTTTAGCAACAAGTCTAGCTTTGTACTTGTTCACGGTTCCATCAACCTTTCTTTTGATCTTGAATATCCATTTTAAACCAATGGGTTTAACTTCTTCAGGTCTCTTAACAAGCTCCCATGTCTTGTTCTTTATGATGGATTCAAGTTCAACAAGCATCGCTTTTACCCATTCCTTGTCCCTCGCGGCTTCGACATAGCACTCCGGTTCTCCGTCTACCGTGAGTAATAATCTAGTACCTTCATGTTCCGCGAGCAATACATAGTTGTCTAGGTATTTGGGCTTGTTTATCGCGCGACCAGAGCGGGTTCTAGGCTGCTGTACCTGCGCTTGAGTATCTCCTTCTCCCGCGGCCTGACCAGGTTCATTTTCGAGCACTTCATCTTGCTCTGTTTCGGGCTGTTCTGTTTCCTGTTCAGCGTCGCCTTCAGCATCATTTTCAGGCTCTTCTTGGTCTCCATCGTGACTTGTGTTTGGCTCTTCTTCTTCACCAGCAGGTACGTGAGACAAAGAAACTATAAAGGTCCCCGGTTCTGTGTGAGTTTGCGACGGATCCAGCAACCAGTCCCACCCCTTTTTCTCATCAAAAATCACGTCTCTGCTCACTATGACTTTCTTCGTTACGGGGTCGTAGAGCCTGTATGCTTTGGAGCCAGGTTCCATGCCTAGATACACCACACTTCTTGCTCTATCATCGAGCTTTCTCACTCCCGAGCCATTGTTCTTTGCATAAGCTATGCACCCAAATATCCTCATGTGTAGAATGTTTGATTTTCGGCTCATGAGTAGCTCGTATGGTGTCTTACCATTTAGAGCTTTTGTTGACACGTGATTGATTATATAGGTTGCATGACGCACAGCTTCTCCCCAAAGTTCATTAGGCACTTTCATACCTTATAGTAGACTACGTGTCATTTCCATAGACGTTCGGTTTCTTCTTTCAACCACGTCGTTTTGCTGGGGCATGTATGGGGCAGTTAAGTGTCGGTTTATGCCATTCTCTTCACAATAGCGATTAAACTCGGCAAAGGTGAACTCACCACCTCTATCTGTACGCAGTGTGCGTATGCGCTTCTTAGTTTGATTCTCGATGTATTCTTTGAATCTCTTAAATTGCCCATATGCTTCGCTTTTCTCCTTCATCAAAATGGTCCATATTTATCTCGATAAATCATCAATTAACACAAACACGTACCGATTATTAGATGGTGTTTGTGGAGATATCGGTCCACACAAGTCTCCGTGAACTAGTTCAAGTGGGTGTGACGCTCGATAACTTGCTTGAGTTGGAAAGAGACTTCTCGATTGCTTACCTATCTGACACACATCACACACCTCCTTCTCGAGATGAATTTGCGGTAAACCTGTCACCATCTCTTTGTCTGCCATGGTTTTCATTACCCCATAGCTCACATGTCCTAGCCGCGCGTGCCATGTCCACGTCGGGTCATCATTTCGCACGTGAAGACACTTCGGATTGTGAACATCCATGCGAGTTTTATAGAGCCTGTTTACCGATCTAGTAACCACGGCCATGAGTCTCCCGTGAGCATCTTTCAGCTCCAATATTGCTCCTTTCATGCTCACTTCACAACCATTCTCCGTGGCTTGCCCGAGACTTATTATATTGTGCTTCAAGTCTGGTATAAAGTAGATGTCTTTTAGTATGTCTTTCCTACCAGCCTTATCAACGAAGCAAATTGAACCTCTTCCACCGATATTAACACATGAGCCGTCTCCAAATCTGACTTTTCCTCTTATGTTCTCATCTAGTTCATAGAAGAAGTCTTCATTTCCCGTCATGTGATTACTTGCTCCGTTGTCTAAGTACCATTCAGAGTTATTTTCTTTTATCGCATCATACTTCTTGGGAAACACGTTTTCTTCGTTCAAAAACACCACTTCATGCATGTACAGACCATCAGCTTCATGAGTTTCATTTAGGTTTGCTTCTTGTTCTCTTGGAGGTCGTGTGGGACAGCGATTCACATAGTGACCATACTGGTCACATCTCCAACACTGTACCTTAGAGAGATCCTTCTTCTCTCTATTAGCGTTTTCAGGGTTCTTCTCTTGGCCATTAGACCTTCCTCTTCCTCGGCCTCTCCCTCTTCCTCTCCCCCTGAAGTTTCTTCCTCCTCCTCTCGTGAACTCATTCACATCAGATCCTGTATTTCCGCCGGCTTTACCTCCATTAGAGCAACCGTAACCTCCTCTACCTTGCCGTGGATTTGATGCATACAAGAGCTTGCCGTGGTCTTCAGCATGTGTTTCTCCTCTTACTCTTTCTTCGTAAGCTTTGATTAGCCCAACGATATCTTCATATCCCGTGTTGTTTAGATCGAGCACTTGCTCGAGTGACGCCACAATATGTATGAACTTACTCCTTGGAAGACCGAATAAGAACTTCTTCACAAGTTTTGTCTCATCTATTATCTCTCCAAGTGCCGCCGATTAGGATGCTAGGCTCGATATCTTCCCGGCGAATTCATCAACAGCTTCATTATCTCCGATCTTTAGTCTATCAAGTTCTGTGACTAAAGTTTGAAGCCTAGCTGCTCCTTGATGTCGTGATTTTATGGCGTCCCAAATAGCTTTTTCAGAACCTTGCTCTCCTACTTGTACGATAAGAGCTTCCGGGATTGACTGGAACAGCAAAGCTATAGCCACATCATTAAGCTTCGGATCACTACTCCCAGGATCTATCGTGTCCCATACTTCGCTTACACGGAGGGTTACCTTCATCCTCATAGCCCACACCGTGTAATTAGAAGATGTCAACATAGGACACTGTATAGATGGTGTTCCCATATTCTTTGCTTGATGCTCTGCATCGCCTGACGGGTTCCTCGCGTCTCCCATAACCTCGTCAAGACAAGTTGAAGATCGTACGATCTTCGTGGCTTGTCGATCTTAAGACCAAGCTCTGATACCACTTCTAAGCTTATTATACCATCGCCTCCCCTGCTTTGCTCACGTAGGTTTGGTTACTTCGATCTCAAGACACAAGTCTTCACCTTCTTGTGGCTTTCTCTTCGAACAACACAAAACCTTACGTAACTTTAGAACAACAAGGCAACGATCAAGTGTAAAGAAAACTACCCTTCTCTTTATTGATTAGAAACTCTTCTCAAAAACTAATCAACACAATTCTAGCTTATGAATTTAGACATCTCCTAAAATCATAGCTTTTATAGTTTTGCTTCTCCTAAACTAAATAGGAATTGTAAACTTTATAATTATCTACTCTAAATAAACCAATTTCCTTTATCTAGAGTATATCTTTATTTTAATGTTGGAATTATCCAACAGTGTAGACACACATGAAGTCAGATGCACTATGCCTTATTCTCCGAAGTATGAGGAAAGGCACATAAACTCTGTCTCATTGTCGCTACATACCATTTTTATTGTTTTACCAAATTGCTTTTCCGTATAAGCAAGGAAGCTTCACAACACTATCGTACGTAAGATTTTTTGAGAAGAAAATAAGTCCATATGGCTCGCGAGAAATTTTCCACTATTGTAAGGAAATAAACTGCTCCAGAGGACGAAGGAGCAAAATATGGACCCCAAACATCGTAATGGATAAGAGAAAAATAATAAGTTGTTTTATTAAGATTTTAGAAACCACATCTCTAGTTTTCTTGGCTTTAAAGAACACGTCACAAGGCGGAAGGCAGGCAGACTTAGACAAATTTGTAGACAATGGTAAAGAAATAACTGAAAAAGCTGGATTTCCTAGCCACTGGTGCCATAGAGTCGAATCTGGTTGTGCTTCAACTCGATGAATCTGTGCAGACATGACATTCGTAAAGTAATACACCCCATCACATTCCTTGCCCGCTCCAATCAAAATCTTCGTAGAATGGTCCTGAAGAATACACAATGTATCAGTAAACGTACAAAAAAATTGGTTTTTTTTAACAACTTTGATACTGAAATCAAAATGCAATTTAAATGAGGGACATCGAGTACATTGGTCAAGACGAGACTATTCGACACGGGCAACTCCCTCTTGCTAAGAGAAACCATTTTTCCTCCATAGCCAAAGCCTATGGAACAAGCAAGCATATTCTAAAGATTTTTGAGAAAGGAAAAATTTTCTGTCATGTGGTGCCAAGCCCCTGTGTTGAGAATCAGATCACCATACACCTTCTTACAAACAACTTTTCTGGTGCCCCAATTTTCTCATCAATCAATCAAGAAAGAGCCTGCCCTTGTTCAACTAAGAAATCTAGAAAGGAGGACAAATTAGAGCTGGTGGCATGAGCTGTATTAGTCTGACTACGACCGCGACCGCAATTAACAAGAACCGAATCTCTACCACCACGACAACGAGAGCTATAACCTCCATATTCATTGCCCTTTTCATTCTACCACTCCAGAAAACCAACTATCTCCCAACACTCTCCCTTCTCGTGACATGCTCGACCATAATGCGAGCACAACACACCGTGAATCTGTATAGATGGTGTCGTGTTTTGCCGAGCTACCATATCTGTATGTGGGAAAGAGTTTTCTTGACGGAAGCTTTGTTCTTGTCATGAAAAAAAACCAACAGCTTCCTGTGTTTGTTCACGAGCTTGATTAGGAAGCAGTCACTGCTCCTCCCGAATCACCTTTGAGTAGATTTCACCGAGACTCGACAGAGAATCTAAAACAATGATTGATGTAGCAAGTCCACCAAACTGCTCCTCATCAAGTTCAAGCACAAACCGATGTATCTTATCTACATCCATCTGCTTGAAAAACTCCTTCAACATACCACATGTATGTTGGGAATGTCCTGAAATCATTTGTACTTTACTCTAAATAAAGTTGT